>JAMOIN010001903.1:0-34033 GCA_024666655.1 Dascyllus trimaculatus | reverse complement strand
GCTCTCCATCAGAGCCTGTTCACACCGCTCCCCTGCAGAGCCTGTCTACACGGCTCTCCAGCAAGACAGCACAGCACACCGGGCTCCCCAGCCCAGCTCACCGGGCTCCCCAGCACAGCATACGGGGGCCCCGAGCAACACAGCGCGCCATTCTCTCCAGCAGAGCCTGTTCAAACCGCTCCCCAGCAGAGCCTGTCCACACGGCTCCCCAGCAGCACAGCCCTTCACACCGGGCTCCCCAGCACAGCACACGGGGGCTCCCAGCACCACAGCCCGCCTGGCTCTCCAAAAGATACTGTTCACACCGCTCCCCAGCAGAGCCTGTACACTCCGCTCCCCAGCAGAGCCTGTCCACACGGCTCCCCAGCAGCACAGCCCAGCACACCGAGCTCCCCAGCCAAGCTCACCGGGCTCCCCAGCACAGCACATGGGGGCCCCCAGCACCACAGCCCGCCTGACTCTCCATCAGAGCCTCTTCACACCGCTCTCCAGCAGAGCCTTTCCACACGGCTCTCCAGCACCACAATCCAGCACACCGGGGTCCTCTGCCCAGCTCACCGGGCTCCCCAGCACCACAGCCCGCCTGGCTCTCCATCAGAGACTGTCCACACGGCTCCCCAGCACCACAGCCCAGCACACCGGGCTCCGCAGCCCAGCACACCGGGCTCCCCAGCACAGCATACGGGGGCCCACAGCACCACAGCCCGCCTAGCTCTCCAGCAGAGCCTGTTAAAACCACTCCCCAGCACAGCCTGTCCACACGGCTCCCCAGCAGCACAGCCTAGCACAGCGGGCTCACCGGCCAAGCTCACCGGGCTCCCCAGCACAGCACACGGGGGCCAGCAGCACCACATCCCGCCTGACTCTCCATCATGGCCTGTTCACACCACTCCCCAGCAGAGCCTATTGAAACCACTCCCCAGCAGAGCCTGTCCACACGGCTCCACAGCACCAAAGCACAGCACACCGGGATCCCCAGCCCAGCTCACCGGGCTCCCCAGCACGGGACACGGGCCCCCCAGCACAACAGCCCGCCTGGCTGTCCAGCAGAGCCTTTTCAAACCACTGCCCAGCAGAGCCGGTCCACACGGCTCCACAGCACCAAAGCACAGCACACCGGGATCCCCAGCCCAGCTCACCGGGTCCCCCAGCACAGCACACGGCGCCCCCCAGCACCACAGCCCGCCTTGCTCTCCAGCAGAGCCAGTACACACCGCTCCCCAACAGAGCCTGTCCACACGGCTCCCCAGCACCACAGCCCAGCACACCGGGCTCCCCAGCACAGCACATGGGGCCCCCCAGCACAACAACCCGCCTGGCTGTCCAGCAGAGCCTTTTCAAACCACTCCCCAGCAGAGCCGGGCCACACGGCTCCCCAGTACCACAGCCCAGCACACCGGGCTCCCCAGCCCTGCTCACCGGGCTCCGTAGCAGAGCACACGGGGGCCCCCAGCACGACACCCCGCTTGGCTCTCCATCAGAGACTGTTCACACCGCCCCCCAGCACAGCCTGTTCACTCCGCTCCCCAGCAGAGCCTGTCTACATGGCTCCACAGCACCACAGCCCAGCACACCGGGCTCCCAAGCCCAGCTCAACGCGCTCCCCAGCACAGCACACGGGGCCCCCCAGCACCACAGCCCGCCTGGCTCCCCAGAAGAACCTGTTCAAACCACTCCGCAGCATTCCCTATCCACACGGCTCCCCAGGACCACAGCCCAGCACACCGGGCTCCCCAGCCCAGGTCAACGGGCTCCCCAGCACAGCACACGGGGCTTCCCAGCACCAAAGCCCGCCTGACTCTCCATCAGAGCCTGTTCACTACGCTCCCCAGCAGAGCCTTTCCACACGGCTCCCCAGCAGCACAGCCCAGCCCACCGGGCTCCCCACCACAGCACACGTGAGCACCCCGCACCACATACCCGCCTGGCTATCCAGCAGAGGCTGTTAAAACCTCTCCGTAGCAGAACCTGTCCACACGGCTCCCCAGCAGCACAGCCCAGCACACTGGGCTCCCAAGCCGAGCTGACCGGGCTCCCAGGCACAGCACACGGGGGCCCCCAACACCACAGCCCGCCTGGCTTTCCATCAGAGCCTGTTAACACCGCTTCCAAGCAGAGCTTTTCTACACGGCTCCCCAGCAGAACGGCCTAGCACACCGGACTCCCCAGCACAGCACACGGGGCCCCCCAGCACCACAGCCCGCCTGGCTCTCCATCAGAGCCTGTTCAAACCTCTACCCAGCAGAGACTGTTCACACGGTTCATCAGCAGCACAGCCCAGCACACCGGACTCCCCAGCACCACAGCCCAGCACACCGGGCTCCAAAACCCAGCTCACCGGGCTCCCCAGCACACGGGGGCCCCCAGCAACACAGCGCGCCTTGCCTTCCAGCAGAGCCTTTTCACACCGTTCCCTAGCAGAGCCTGTCAACACGGCTCCCCAGCAGCACAGCCCAGCACACCGCAGCACAGCCCGCATGGCTCTCCAGCAGAGCCTGTTCACACGGCTCCCCAGAAGCACAGCCCAGCACACCAGGCTCCACAGCCGATCTCACCGGGCTCCGCAGCACAGCACACGGGGGCCCCCAGCAACACAGCCTGCCTGGCTCTCCAGCAGAGCCTGTTCAAAACACTCCCCAGCAGAGCCTGTCCACACGGCTCCCCAGCAGCACAGGCCAGCACACCGGGCTCCTCAGCACAGCACACGGGGGCCCCCAGCACAGCACACGGGGGAACCCAGCACCACAGCCCGCCTTGCTCTCCAGCAGACCCTGTTCAAATCACTCCCCAGCACAGCCTGTCCGCACGCCTCCCCAGCAGCACAGCCCAGAACACCGGGCTCCCCAGCACAGCACACGGGGACCCCCAGGACCACAGCCCGCCTGGCTCTCCATCAGAGCCTGTTCAACCCTCTCCCGAGCAGAGCCTGTACACACCGCTCCCCAGCAGAGCCTGTCCACACGGCTCCCCAGCACCACAGCCCAGCACACCGGGCTCCCCAGCCCAGCTCACCGGGCTCCCCAGCACAGCACACGGGGGCCCCCAGCGCCACAGCCCGTCTGGCTCTCCATCAGACCCTGTTCACACCGCTCCGCAGCAGAGCCTGTCTACACGGCTCCCAAGCACCACAGCCCAGCACACCGGGCTCCCCATCACAGCACACCGGGCCCCCCAGCACAAATGCCGGCCTGGCTCCCCAGCAGAGCCTGTCCACACGGCTCCCCAGCAGCACAGCCCAGCACACCGGGATACCCAGGCCAGCTCAACGGGCTCCTCAGCACAGAACAAGGGGCCCCCCAGCACCACAGCCCGCCTGGCTCTCCATCAGAGCCTGTCCACTCCGCTCCTCAGCAGAGCCTGTCCACATGGCTCCCCAGCACAACAACCCTGCACACCGGGCTCCCCAGCCCAGCTCACCGGGTTCCCCATCACAGCACACCGGGGCCCCCAGCACCACAGCCCAGCACACCGGGCTCCCCAGCCCAGCACACGGGGGCCCCCAGCACCACAGCCCGCCTGGCTCTCCAGCAGAGCCTGTTCAAACCGCTCCCCAGCAGAGCCTGTCCACACGGCTCCCCAGCAGCACAGCCCAGCACAACGGGCTACCCAGCCCAGCTCACCGGGCTCCCAAGCACAGCAAAAGGTGGCCCCCAGCACCACAGCCCGCCTGGCGCTCCATCAGAGCCTGTTCACACCGCTCCCCAGCAGAGCCTTTCCACACTGCTCCCCCGCACCACAGCCCAGCACACAGGGCTCCCAAGCCCTGCTCACCGGGCTCCCCAGCACAGCACACGGGGCCCCCCAGCACAGCTCACCGGTCTCCCCAGCACAGCACACGGGGCCCCCCACCACCACAGCCCGCCTGGCTATCCATCAGAACCTTTTCACAACGCTCCCCAGTAGAGCCTGTCCACACGGCTCCCCAGCAACACAGCCCAGCACACCGGGCTCCCCAGCCCAGCTCACCGGGCTCCCCAGCACAGCACAGGGGGGCACCCAGCACCACAGCCCGCCTGGCTATCCAACAGAGCCTGTTCAAACCACTCCCCAACAGAGCCTGTCCACTCGGCTCCCCAGCAGCACAGCCCAGCACCATGGGCTCACCAGCCCAGCTCACTGGGCTCCCAAGCACAGCACAAGGGGCCCCCCAGCAGAGCCTTTCTACACGGTTGGGCAGCACCACAGCCCAGCACACCGGGCTCCCCAGCCAAGCACACCGGGCACCCCAGCACAGCACACAGGGCCCCCTGCACCGCAGGCCGAATGGCTCCCCAGCAGAGCCTGTCTACACGGCTCCCCAGCACCAAAGCCCAGGACACCGGGCTCCCCAGCACCACCGCCCACCACACCGGGCTCCCCTGCCCAGCTCAACGGGCTCCGCAGCACAGCACACGGGGCCCCCCAGCACCACAGCCCGCCTGGCTCTCCATCAGAGCCTGTTCACACCGCTCCCCAGAAGAGCATGTCTTCATGGTTCACAAGCACCACAGCCCAGCACACCGGGCTCCCTAGTCCAGCTCACCGGGCTCCCCAGCAAATTACACGAGGGCCCCCAGCACCACAGCCCGCCTGGCTCTCAAGCAGAGCCTATTCACACGGCTCCCCAGCAGCACAGCCCAGAACACCGGGCTCCCCAGCACAGGACACGGGGGCCCCAGGCCCACAGCCCGCCTGGCTCTCCATCAGAGCCTGTTCACACCGCTCCCCAGCAGAGCATGTCTTCACGGTTCACAAGCACCACAGCCCAGCACACCGGGCACCCCAGCCCAGCTCACCGGGCTCCCCAGCACAGCACACGAGGGCCCCCAGCACCACAGCCCGCCTGGCTCCCCAGCAGAGCCTGTCCACACGGCTCCCCAGCAGCACAGCCAAGCACACCGGGCTCCCCAGCACAGCACACGGGGGCCCCCAGCACAGCACAAGGGGGCCCCCAGCACAGCACACGGGGGCCCCCAGCACCACAGCCCGCCTGGCTCTCCAGGAGAGCCTGTTCAAACCGCTCCCCAGCTGACCCTGTCCACACGGCTCACCAGCACCACAGATCAGCACACCGGGCTCCCCAGCCCTGCTCACCGGGCTCCCCAGCACAGCACACAGGGCCCCCCAGCAGAGCCTGTCTACACGGTTGGCCTGCACCATAGCCCAGCACACCTGGCTCCGAAGCCCAGCTCACCAGGCCCCCCAGCATAGCACACGGGGGCCCCCAGCACCACAGCCCGCCTTGCTCTCCATCAGAGCCTATTCACACCGCTCCGCAGCAGAGCCTGTCTACACGGCTCCCCATCACCAAAGCCCAGCAAAACGGGCTCCCCAGCCCAGCTCAACGGGCTCCCCAGCACAGCACACGGGGCCCCCCAGCACAGCACACGGTCCCCCCCAGCACCACAGCCCGCCTGGCTCTCCATCAGAGCCTTTTCAAACCACTACCCAGCAGAGCGAGTCCACACGGCTCCCAAGCACCACAGCCCAGAACACTGGGCTCCCCAGCCCAGCTCACCGGGCTCCCCAGCACAGCACACGGGGCCCCCCAGAAGAGCCTGTCTACACGGTTGGCCTGTACCATAGCCCAGCACACCTGGCTCCCAAGCCCAGCTCACCAGGCGCCCCAGCATAGCACACGGGGGCCCCCAGCACCACAGCCCGCCTGGCTTTCCATCAGAGCGTGTTCAAACCTCTCCGCAGAAGAGACTGTCCACACGGTTCCCCAGCAGCACAGCCCAGCACACCAGGCTCAACAGCACCACAGCCCAGAACACGGGGCTCCCCAGCCCAGCACACCGGGCTCCCCAGCACAACACACGGGGCCGCCCAGGACCACAGCCCGCCTGGCTCTCCATCAGAGCCTGTTGAAACCACTCCCCAGCAGAGCCTGTCCACACGGCAACCCAGCACAACAGCCCAGCACACCGGGCTGCCAAAACCAGCTCACCGGGCTCCCCAGCACACGGGGGCCCCCAGCAACAAAGCGCGCCTTGCCTTCCAGCAGAGCCTTTTCACACCGCTCCCCAGCAGAGCCTGTCTACATGGCTCCGCAGCACCACAGCCCAGCACACCGGGCTCCCCAGCCCAGCTCACCATGGCCCCCAGCACAGAGCACGGGGGCCCCCAGCAGAGCCTGTTGAAACCACTCGCCAGCAGAGCCTTTCAACCTGGCTCCCTAGCACCACAGCCCAGCACACCGGGCTCCCCAGCACAGCACACGGGGCTTCCCAGCACCACAGCCCGCCTGGCTCTCCATCAGAGCCTCTTCACACCGCTCCCCAGCAGAGCCTGTCTACACGGCTACCCAACAGAACAGCCCAGCACACCAGGCTCCCAAGCCCTTCTCACCGGGCTCCCCAGGACAGCACACGGGGCCCCCCAGAACCACAGCCCGCCTGGCTCTCCATCAGAGCCTTGTCACACCCTTCCACAGCAGAGCCTGTCTACACGGCTCCCCAGCACAACAGCCCAGCACACCGGGCTCCCCAGCCCAGCTCACCGGGCTCCCCAGGACAACACACGGGGCCCCCCAGCACCACAGCCCGCCTGGCTCTCCATCAGAGCCTGGTCACAGCGCTCCGCAGCAGAGCCTGTCTACACGGCTCCCCAGCACCACAGCCCAGCAGACCGGGCTCCCCAGCCCAGCTCACCGGGCTCCCCAGCACTGCACACGGGGCCCCCCAACACCACAGCCCGCCTGGCACTCGAGCAGAGCATGTTCAAACCACTCCCCAGACGAGCCTGTCCACACGGCTCCCCAGCACCACAGCCCAGCACACCGGGCTCCCCAGCCCAGCTCAACGAGATCCCCAGCACAGCACACGGGGCCCCCCAGCACCAAAGCCCGCCTGGCTCTCCATCAGAGCCTGGTCACACCGCTCAGCAGCAGAGCCTGTCCACACGGCTCCCCAGCGGAGCCTGTCCACACGGCTCCGCAGCACCACAGCAGAGCACACCGGGCTCCCCAGCACAGCACACGGGGCACCACAGCACCACAGCCCGCCTGGGTCTCCAGCAGAGCCTGTTCAAACCTCTCGCCAGCTGAGCCTGTCAACACGGCTCCCCAGCAGCAGAACAAAGCACACCAGTCTCCCCAGCCCACCTCACCGGGCCCCCCAGCAAAGCACACGGGGCCCCCCAGCACCACAGCCCGCCTGGCTCTCCATCAGAGCCTGGTCACAGCGCTCAGCAGCAGAGCCAGTCTATACGGCTCCCCACCACCACAGCCCAGCACACCGGGCTAACCAGCCCAGCTCACCGGGCTGCCCAGCACTGCACACGATGCCCCCCAGTACCACAGCCCGCCTGGCTCTCCATCAGAGCCTGTTCAAACCACTCCCCAGCAGATCCTGTCCACACGGCTCCCCAACACCACAGCCCAGCACACCGGGCTCCCCAGCCCAGCTCAACGAGATCCCCAGCACAGCACACCGGGCTCCCCAGCACAGGACACGGGGGCCACCAGCACCACAGCCCGCCTGGCTCTCCATCAGAGCCTGTTCACACCGCTCCCCAGCAGAGCATGTCTTCACGGTTCACAAGCACCACAGCCCAGCACACCGGGCACCCCAGCCCAGCTCACCGGGCTCCCCAGCACAGCACACGAGGGCCCCCAGCACCACAGCCCGCCTGGCTCCCCAGCAGAGCCTGTCCACACGGCTCCCCAGCAGCACAGCCATGCACACGGGGCTCCCCAGCACAGCACACGGGGGCCCCCAGCACAGCACAAGGGGGCCCTCAGCACAGCACACGGGGGCCTCCAGCACCACAGCCAGCCTGGCTCACCATCAGAGCCTGTTCACATCGCTCCCCAGATGAGCCTGTCCACACGGCTCCCCAGCAGCACAGCCCAGCACACCGGGCTCCCCAGCCCAGCTCACCGGGCTACCCAGCACATGACACGGGGGCCCCCAGCACCACAGCCCGCCTAGGTCTCCAGCAGAGCCTGTTCACACGGCTCCCCAGCACCACATCCCAGAACACCGGGCTCCCCAGCCCAGGTCACCGGGCTCCCCAGCACAGCACACCGGGGCCCCCAGCACCACAGCGCGCCTTGTTCTCCATCAGAGCCGGTTCACACCGCTCCCCAGCAAAGCCTGTCCACACGGCTCCCCAGCAGCACAGCCCAGCACACCGGGCTCCCCAGCCCTTCTCACCGGGCACCGTTGCAGAGCACACGGAGGCCCCCAGCACCACAGCCCGCCTGGCTCTCAATCAGAGCCTGTTCACACCGCTCTCCAGCAGAGCCTGTCTACACGGCTCCCAAGCAGCACAGCCCAGCACACCGCAGCACAGCCCGCCTGGCTCTCCAGCAGAGCCTGTTCACACCGCTCCCCAGCAGACCCGGTCCACACGGCTCTTCAGTAGCACAGAACAGCACACCGGGCTCCCCAGCACAGCACACGGGGCCCCCCAGCACCTCAGCCCACCTGGCTTTCCAGCAGAGCCTCTTCACTCCGCTCCCCAGCAGAGCCTGTCCACACGGCTCCCCAGCAGCACAGCCCAGCACACCAGGCTCCACAGCCGATCTCACCGGGCTCCGCAGCACAGCACACGGGACCCCCCAGCACCACAGCCCAGCACACCGCGCTCCCCAGCCCAGCTCAACGGGCTCCCCAGCACAGCACACGGAGCCCCCCAGCAAAAAAGCAAGCCTGGCTCTCCATCAGAGCCTGTTCACACCACTCCTTAGCAGAGCCTGTGCACACGGCTCCCCAGCACCACAGCCCAGCACACCGGGCTCCCCAGCACAGCACACGAGGGCCCCCAGCAACACAGCCCAACTGGCTCTCCAGCAGAGCCTGTTCAAACCGCTCCCCAGCAGATCCTTTCCACACGGCTCCCAAGCAGCACAGCCCAGGACACCGGGCTCCCCAGCCCAGCACAGCGGGTTCCCCAGCACAGCACACGGGGGCCCCCAGCACCACGGCCCGCCTGGCTCTCCAGCAGAGCCTGTTCAAACCACTCCAGAGCAGAGCCTGTCCACTCGGCTCCCCAGCACCACAGCCCAGCAAACCGGGCTCCCCAGCCCAGCTCAACGGGCTCCCCAGCACAGCACACGGGGGCCCCCAGCACCAACGTCCGCCTGGCTCCCCAGCAGAGCCTGTCCACACGGCAACCCAGCAGCACAGCCCAGCACACCGGGCTCCTCTGCCCAGCTCAACGAGATCCCCAGCAAAGCACACGGGGCCCCCCAGCACCACAGCCGCCTGGCTCTCCATCAGATCCTGTTTAAACCACTCCCCAGCAGAGCCTGTACACACGGCTCCCCAGCACCACAGCCCAGCACACCGGGCTCCCCAGCCCAGCACACCGGGCTCCCCAGCCCAGCTCACCGGGCTCCCCAGGACAGCACACGGGGCCCCCCAGCACCACAGCCCGCCTGGCTCTCCATCAGAGCCCGGTCACAGCGCTCAGCAGCAGAGCCAGTCTATACGGCTCCCCAGCACCACAGCCCAGCACACCGGGTTCCCCAGCCCAGCACACCGGGCTCCTCAGCCCAGCTCACAGGGCTCCCCATCACAGCACACGGGGCCCCCCAGCACCACAGCCCGAATGGCTCGCCAGCAGAGCCTGTCTACACGGCTCCCCAGCACCACAGCCCAGCACACCGGGCTCCCCAGCCCAGCTCAACGAGATCCCCAGCACAGCACACGGGGCCCCCCAGCACCACAGCCCAGCTCAACGGGCTCCCCAGCACAGCACACGGGGCCCCCCAGCACCACAGCCCGCCTGACTCTCCAGCAGAGCCTGTTCAAACCACTCGCCAGCAGAGCCTGTCTACACGGCTACCCAGCACCACAGCCCAGCTCACCGGGCTCCTCTGCCCAGGTCACCGGGCACCCCAGCACAGCACACGGGGCCCCCCAGCACCACAGCGCGCCTGGCTCTCGAGCAGAGCCTGTTCAAACCACTCCCGAGCAGAGCCTGTTCACAAGGCTCTCCAGCACCACAGCCCAGCTCAACGAGATCCCCAGCAAAGCACACGGGGCCCCCCAGCACCACAGCCGCCTGGCTCTCCATCAGATCCTGTTCAACCCTCTCCCCAGCAGAGCCTGTCCACACGGCTCCCCAGCACCACAGCCCACCACATCGGGCTCCCCAGCCCAACTCAACGGGCTGCCCAGCACAGCACACGGGGCTCCCCAGCACCAAAGCCCACCTGGCTCTCCATCAGAGCCTGTTCACTCCGCTCCCCAGCAGAGCCTGTTCAAACCACTCCCCAGAAGAGCCTGTCCACACGGCTCCCCAGTACCACAGCCCAGCACACCGGGCTCCCAAGCCCAACACACCGGGCTCCCCAGCCAAGCTCACAGGGCTGCCCAGCACAGCACACGGGGCCCCCCAGCACCACAGCTCGCCTGGCTCTCCATCAGTGCCTGTACAAAACTCTCCTCAGCAGAGCCCGTCCACACGGCTCCCCAGCACCGCAGCCCAGCACACCGGGATCCCCAGCACAGCACACGGGGGCCCCCATCACAGCACACGGGGCTTCCCAGCACCACAGCCCGCCTGGCTCTCCAGCAGAGCCTCTTCACTCCGCTCCCCAGCAGAGCCTGTCTACACGGCTCGCCAGCACCACAGCCCAGCTCACCGGGCTCCTCTGCCCAGCTCACCGGGCTCCCCAGCACAGCACACGGGGCTTCCCAGCCCAACTAAACGGGCTCCCCAGCACAGCACACGGGGCTTCCCAGCACCATAACCCGCCTGGCTCTCCATCAGAGCCTGTTCACTCCGCTCCCCAGCAGAGCCTGTTCAAACCACTCGCCAGCAGAGCCTGTCAACACGGCTCCCCAGCACCACAGCCCAGCAAACCGGGCTCCCCAGCCGAGTTCACACTGCTACCCAGCACAGCACACGGGGTCCCCCAGCACCACAGCCCGCCTGGCTATCCAGCAGAGCCTGTTCAAACCACTCCCCAGCAGAGCCTGTCCACACGGCTCCCCCGCACCACAGCCCAACACACCGGGCTCCGAAGCCCAGCTCAACGGGCTCGCCAGCACAGCACACGGGGCCCCCCAGCACCACAGCCCGCCTTGCTCTCCATAAGAGCCTGTCTACACGGCTCCCCAGCACCACAGCCCTGCACACCGGGCTCCCCAGCCCAGCTCAACGGGCTCCCCAGCACAGCACACGGGGCCCCCCCGCACAGCACACGGGGCTTCCCAGCACAACAGCCCGCTTGGCTCTCCATAAGAGACTGTTCACGACGCTCCCCAGCAGAGCCTGTTCAAACCACTCGCCAGCAGAGCCTGTAAACACGGTCCCCAGCACCACAGCCCAGCACACCGGGCTCCTCAGCCCAGTTCACAGGGCTCCCCAGCACAGCACACGGGGGCCCCCAGCACCACAGCCCGCCTGGCTCTCCATCAGATCCTGTTCAACACTCTCCAAAACAGAGCCTATCCACACGGCTCCCCAGCACCACAGCCCAGCTCACCGGGCTCTCCAGCACTGCACACGGGGCCCCCCAGCACAACAGCCCGCCTGGCTCTCCATTAGAGCCTGTACAAAACTCTCCTCAGCAGAGCCTATCCACACGGCTCCCCAGCACCACAGCCCAGCACACCGGGATCCCCAGCACAGCACACGGGGGCCCCCAGCAACACAGCCCGCCTGGCTTTCAATCAGAGCCTGTTCAAACCACTCCCCAGCAGAGCCTGTCCAAATGGTTCCCCAGCAGCACAGCCCAGCACACCGGGCTCCCCAGCCCAGCACACGGGGCCCCCCAGCACCACAGCCCGCATGGGGCTCCATCAGAGCCTGTTCACACCGCTCCCCAGCAAAGCCTTTCCACGCTGCTCCCCAGCACCACAGCCCAGCACACCGGGCTCCCCAGCGCTGCTCACCCGGCTCCCCAGCGCAGCACACGGAGGCCCCCAGCACAGCTCACCGGGCTCCCCTGAACCACAGCCCGCCTGTCTCTCCATCAGAGCCTGTTCAAACCTCTCCCCAGCAGAGCCTGTCCACACGGCTCCCCAGCACCACAGCCCAGCACACCGGGCTCCCCAGCACAGCACAGGGGGCCCCCCAGCACCACAGCCTGCCTGGCTCTCCAGAAGAGCCTGTTCAAACCACTCGCCAGCAGAGCCTGTCTACACGGCTACCCAGCACCACAGCCCTGCTCACCGGGCTCCTCTGCCAAGTTCACCGGGCTCCCCAGCACAGCACACGGGACCCCCCAGCACCACAGCCCGCCTGGCTCTCGAGCAGAGCCTGTTCAAACCACTCCCGAGCAGAGCCTGTCCACACGGCTCTCCAGCACCACAGACCAGCACGCCGGGCTACCCAGCCCAGCTCAACGAGATCCCCAGCACAGCTCACGGCGCCCCCCAGCACCACAGCCCCCCTGTCCCTCCATCAGATCCTGTTCAACCCTCTCCCCAGCAGAGCCTGTCCACACGGCTCCCCAGCACCACAGCCCACCACACCGGGCTCCCCAGCCCAACTCAACGGGCTCCCCAGGACAGCACACGGAGCTTCCCAGCACCATAGCCCGCCTGGCTCTCCATCAGAGGCTGTTCACTCAGCTCCCCAGCAGAGCCAGTTCAGACCACTCCCCAGAAGAGCCTGTCGACACGGCTCCCCAGCACCAAAGCCCAGCACACCGGGCTCCCCAGCCAGGCTCAACGCGCTCCCCAGCCCAGCTCACCGTGGCCACCAGCACAGCCCATGGGGGCCCCCAGCAACACAGCCCGCCTGGCTCTCCATCAGTGCCTTTTCACACCGCTCCCCAGCAGAGCCTGTCCACACGGCTCCCCAGCAGAGCCTGTCCACACGGCTCCCCAGCACCACAGCCCAGCACACCGGGCTCCCCAGCACAGCACACGGGGCCCCCCAGCACCACAGCCCACCTGGCTTTCCATCAGATCCTGTTCAACACTCTCCCAAGCAGAGCCTGTCCACACGGCTCCCCAGCACCACAGCCCACCACACCGGGCTCCCCAGCCCAACTCAACGGGCTCCCCAGCAAAGCACACGGGGCTTCCCAGCACCAAAGCCCGCCTGGCTATCCAGCAGAGCCTGTTCAAACCACTCGCCAGCAGAGCCTGTCCACACGGCTCCCCAGCACCACAGCCCAGCACACCGGGCTCGACATCCCAGCTCAACGGGCTCCGCAGCAAAGCACACGGGGGCCCCAGCACCACAGCCCACCTGGCTATCCAGCAGAGCCTGTTCAAACCACTCCCCAGCAGAGCCTGTCCACACGGCTCCCCCGCACCACAGCCCAACACACCGGGCTCCGAAGCCCAGCTCAACGGGCTCCCCAGCACAGCACACGGGGCCCCCCAGCACCACAGCCCGCCTTGCTCTCCATAAGAGCCTGTCTACACGGCTCCCCAGCACCACAGCCCTGCACACCGGGCTCCCCAGCCCAGCTCAACGGGCTCCCCAGCACAGCACACGCGGGCCCCCAGCACCCCAGCCCGCCTGGCTCTCCATCAGAGCCTGTTCACAGCGCTCCGCAGCAGAGCCTTTCTACACGGCTCCCCAGCACCACAGCCCAGCACACCGGGCTCCCCAGCACAGCACACGGGGCCCCCCAGCACCACAGCCCGAATGGCTCCCCAGCAGAGCCTGTCTACACGGCTCCTCAGCACCACAGCCCAGCACACCAGGCTCCCCAGCACAGCACACGGGGTCCCCCAGCACAGGACACGGGGCTTCCCAGCCCAGCTAAACCGGCTCCCAAGCACAGCACACGGGTCTTCCCAGCACCACAGCCCGCATGGCTCTCCATCAGAGCCTGTTCACTCCGCTCCCCAGCAGAGCCTGTCCACTCGGCTCCCCAGCACCACAGCCCAGCACACCGGAATCCCCAGCACAGCACACGGGGGCCCCCAGCACAGCACACGGGGCTTCCCAGCACAACAGCCCGCCTGGCTCTCCATCAGAGCCACTTCACACCGCTCCTCACCAGAGCCTGTTCACTCCGCTCCCCAGCAGAGCCTTTCTACACGGCTGCCCAGCACTACAGCCCAGCAAACCGGGCTCCCCATCCCAGCTCACCGGGCTCCCCAGCACAGCACACGGGGCCCCCCAGCACCACAGCCCGCCTGGCTCCCCAGCAGAGCCTGTTCAAACAAGTCCCCAGCAGTCCCTGTCCACACGGCTCCCCAGCAGCACCGCCTAGCACAGCGGGCTCCCCGGCCAAGCTCACCGGGCTCCCCAGCACAGCACACGGGGGCCACCAGCACCACATCCCGCATGGCTCTCCATCATGGCCTGTTCACACCGCTCCCCAACAGGGCCTGTCCACACGGCTCCCCAGCACCACTGCCCAGCACACCGGGCTCCCCAGCCAGGCTCAACGGGCTCCCCAGCATGGAACACGGGGACCTCCAGCACCACAGCCAGCCTGGCTCTGCAGCAGAGCCTGTTCAAACCACTCCCCAGCAGAACCTGTCCACACGGCTCCCCAGCAGCACAGCCCAGTACACCGGGGTCCCCAGCCCAGCTCACCGGGCTCCCCAGCACAGCACACGGGGCCCCCCAGCTCAGCCTGTCTACACGGTTGGCCAGCAAAACAGTCCAGTACACCGGGATCCCCAGCCCAGCTCACCGGACCCCCCAGCACAGCACACGGGGGCCCCCAGCACCACAGCCCGCCTGGCTCTCCATCAGATCCTGTTCAACCCTCTCCCCAGAAGAGCCTGTCCACTCGGCTCCCCAGCACCACAGCCCAGCACACCGGGCTCCCCAGCACAGCACACGGGGCTTCCCAGCACCACAGCCGGCCTGGCTCTCCATCAGAGCCTGTTCACTCCGCTCCCCAGCAGAGCCTGTTCAAACCACTCGCCAGCAGAGCCTGTCAACACGGCTCCCCAGCACCACAGCCCAGCAAACCGGGCTCCCCAGCCGAGTTCACACTGCTACCCAGCACAGCACACGGGGTCCCCCAGCACCACAGCCCGCCTGGCTATCCAGCAGAGCCTGTTCAAACCACTCCCCAGCAGAGCCTGTCTACACTGCTCCCCAGCACCACAGCCCAGCACACCGGGCTCCCCAGCCCAGCTCAATGGGCTCCCCACCACAGCACACGGGGGCCCCCAGCACCACAGCCCGCCTGACTCTCCGGCAGAGCCTTTTTAAACCGCTCCCCAGCAGAGCCTGTCCACATGGCTCCCCAGCAGCACAGCCCAGCACACCGGGATCCCCAGCCCATCTCATGGGGCTCCCCAGCACAGCACACGGGGGCCCCCAACACTACAACCGGCCTGGCTCTCCATCAGAGCCTTTTCACATCGCTCCCCAGCAGAGCCTGTCCACAAGGCTCCCCAGCAGCACAACCCATAACACCGGGCTACCCAGCACAGCTCACCGGGCTCCCCAGCACAGCACACGGGGCCCCTCAGCACCACAGCCTGCTTGGCTCTCCAGCAGAGCCTGTTCAAACCACTCCGCAGCAGAGCCTGTCCATACGGCTCCCCAGCAGCACAGGCCAGCACACCTTGTTCCCCAGCCCAGCTCACCGTCCTCCCCAGCACAGAATACGGGGGCCCCAAGCACCACAGCCAGCCTGGCTTTCCATCAGAACCTTTTCACACCGCTAACCAGCAGAACCTTTCTACACGGCTCCCCAGCAGCACAGCACAGCACACAAGGGTCCCCAGCCCAGTTCACCGGGCTCCCCAGCACAGGACTCGGGGGCCCCCAGCACCACAGCCCGCCTGGCTCTCCAGCAGAGCCTGTTCAAACCACTCCCCAGCACAGCCTTTCCACACGGCTCCCCAGCAGCACAGCCCAGAACACCGGGCTCCCAAGCCCAGCATGCGGGGGCCCCCAGCACCACAGCGCGCCTGGTTCTCCATCAGAGCCTGTTCACACCGCTCCCCAGCAGAGCCTGTCTACACGGCTCCCCAGCAGTACAGCCCAGCACAACGGGCTCCCCAGCACAGCACACGGGGGCCCCCAGAACCACAGCCCGCCTGGCTCTCCAGCAGAGCCTGTTCACACCGCTCCCCAGCAGAACCTGTCTACATGGCACCCCACCACCACAGCCCAGCACACCGGGCTCCCCAGCCCTTCTCAACGCGCTCCCCAGCACAGCACACGGGGCCCCCCAGCACCACAGCCCGCCTGGCTCTGCAGCAGATCCTGTTCAAATCACTCCCCAGCAGAGCCTGTCCACACGGCTCCCCAGCAGAGCATGTCCACACGGCTCCCCAGCAGCACAGCCCAGCACACCGGACTCCCCATCCCAGCTCACCGGGCTCCCCAGCAAAGCTCACCGGGCTCCCCAGCACAGCACACGGGGGCCCCCAACACCACAGCACGCCTGGATTTCCATCAGAGCCTTTTCACACCGCTCCCCAGCAGAGCCTGTCTACACGGCTCCCCAGCAACACAGCCCAGCACACCAGGCTTCCCAGCCCAGCTCACCGGGCTCCCCATCCCAGCTCCCCGGGCTCCCAAGCACAGCACACGAGGCCCCCAGCACCACAGCCCGCCTGGCTCTCCATCAGAGCCTGTTCACACCGCTCCGCAGTAGAGCCTGTCTACACGGCTGCCCAGCAGAACAGCCCAGCACACCGGGCTCCCCAGCCCAGCTCACCGGGCTCCCCAGCACAGCACACGGGGCCCCCAGCACCACAGCCCGCCTGGCTCTCCATAAGAGCCTTTTCACACCGCTCCGCAGTAGAGCCTGTCTACACGGCTCCCCAGCACAACAGCCCAGCACACCGGGCTCCCCAGCCAAGCTCACCGGGCTCCCCAACACGGCACACGGGGCCCCCCAACACCAAAGCCCGCCTTGCTCTCCATTAGAGCCTGTTCAAACCTGTCCCCAGCAGAGACTGTCCACACGGCTCCCCAGCAGCAAAGCCCATCACACCGGGCTCCCCAACCCAGCTCACCGGGCTCCCCGGGACATCACACGGTGGCGCCCAGCACCACAGCCCGCCTGGCTCTCCAGACGAGCCTGTTCAAACCATTCCCCAGCAGAGCCTGTCCACACGGCTCCCCAGCAGCACAGCCCAGCTCACCGGGCTCCCCAGCACAGCACACGTGAGCCCCAAGCACCACAGCCCGCCTGGCTCTCCATCAGAGCCTGTTCACACAATTCCCCAGCTGAGCCTGTCTACACGGCTCCCCAGCACAACAGCCCAGAACACCGGGCTCCCCAGCCCAGCTCACCGGATTCCCCAGCACTGGACACTGGGGCCCCCAGAACCACAGGCCGCCTGGCTCTCCAGCAGAGCCTGTTCAAACCACTCCCCAGCACAGCCTGTCTGCACGCCTCCCCAGCAGCACAGCCCAGCACACCGGGCTCCGCAGCCAAGCTCACAGGGCTGCCCAGCACAGCACACGGGGCCCCCCAGCACCAAAGCCCGCCTGGCTCTCCATCAGTGCCTGTACAACCCTCTCCCCAGCAGAGCCTGTCCACACTGCTACCCAGCACCACAGCCCAGCACACCGGGCTCCCCAGCCCAGCTCAACGGGCTCCCCAGCGCAGCACACGCGGGCCCCCAGCACCACAGCCCGCCTGGCTCTCCAGCAGAGCCAGTTCACACAGCTTCCCAACAGAGCCTGTCCACACGGCTCCCCAGCACCACAGCCCAGCACACCGGGCTCCCCAGCCCAGCTCACCGGGCTCCCCAGCACAGCACACGGGGGCCCCCATCACCACAGCCCGCCTTGCACTCCAGAAGAGCTTGTTAAAGCCACTCCCCAGCAGAGCCTGTCAACAGTGCTCCCCAGCAGTACAGCCCAGCAGCCCAGCACACCAGGCTCCCCAGCACAGCACACGGGACCCCCAAACACTACAGCCCGCCTGACTCTCCATCAGAGCCTTTTCACACCGCTCCCCAGCAGAGCCTGTTCACACCGCTCCGCAGCAGAACCTGTCTACGAGGCTCCCCAGCACAACAGCCAAGCACACCGGAATCCCGAGCCCAGCTCATCGGGCTCCCCAGCACAGCACACGGGGCCCCTCAGCAGAGCCTGTCTACACGGTTTGCCTGCACCATAGCCCAGCACACCTGGCTCCCCAGCCCAGCTCACCGGGCGCCCCAGCACAGCACACGGGGGCCCCCAGCACCACAGCCCGCCTGGCTCTCCATCAGATCCTGTTCACACCGCTCCGCAGCCGAGTCTGTCTGCACAGTTCGCCAGCACCAAAGCCCAGCACACCGGGCTCCCCAGCCCAGGTCAACGGGCTCCCGAGCACAGCACACTGGGGCCCCCAGCACCACAGCCCACCTGGCTCTCCATCAGAGCCTGTTCACACCGCTCCGCAGCAGAGCCTGTCTACACGGCTCCCCAGCAGCCCAGCCCAGCACACTTGGCTCCCCAGCACAGCTAACTGGGCTCCCCAGCAAAGGACACGGGGGCCCCCAGCACCACAGCCCACCTGGCTCTCCAGCAGAGCCTGTTCACACCGCTCCCCAGCAGAGCCTGTCCACACGGCTCCCCAGCACCACAGCCCGGCACACCGGGCTCCCCAGCCCAGCTCACCGGGCTCCCCAGCACAGCACACGGGGGCCCCCAGCAACACAGCGCGCCTTGCTCTCCAGCAGAGCCTGTTCAAACCGCTCCCCAGCAGAGCCTGTCCACCCGGCTCCCCAGCAGCAAAGCCCAGCACACCGGGCTCCCCAGCCCAGCTTACCGGGCTCCCCAGCACAGCACACGGGGCCCCCCAGCACCACAGCCCGCCTGGCCCTCCATCAGAGCCTTTTCGCTCCGCTCCCCAGCAGAGCCTGTTCAAAACCACTCCCCAAAAGAGCCTGTCCACACGGCTCCCCAGCACCACAGCCCAGAACACCGGGCTCCCCAGCACAGCACACGGGGCCCCCCTGCACCACAGCCCGCCTGGCTCTCCATCAGAGCCTGTTCACACCGCTCCGCAGCAGAGCCTGTCTACACGGCTCCCCATCACCAAAGCCCAGCAAACCGGGCTCCCCAGCCCAGCTCAACGGGCTCCCCAGCACAGCACACGGGGCCCCCCCGCACAGCACACGGGGCTTCCCAGCACAACAGCCCGCTTGGCTCTCCATAAGAGACTGTTCACGACGCTCCCCAGCAGAGCCTGTTCAAACCACTCGCCAGCAGAGCCTGTAAACACGGTCCCCAGCACCACAGCCCAGCACACCGGGCTCCTCAGCCCAGTTCACAGGGCTCCCCAGCACAGCACACGGGGGCCCCCAGCACCACAGCCCGCCTGGCTATCCAGCAGAGCCTTTTCAAACCACTCCCCAGCAGAGCCTGTCCACACGGTTCCCTAGCACCAAAGCCCAACACAACGGGCTCCCCAGCCCAGCTCACCGTGGCCCCCAGCACAGCACATGGGGGCCCCCAGCACCACAGCCCGCCTGGCTCTCCATCAGAGCCTGTTTACACCGCTCCGAGCAGAGCCTGTCTACACAACTCCCCAGCACCACAGCCCAGAACACCGGGCTCCCCAGCCAAGCTCACCGGGCTCCCCAACACAACACGTGGGGCCCCCCAGAACCACAGCCCGCCTGGCTCTCCATCAGAGCCTGTTCACTCCGCTCCAACGCAGAGCCTGTTCAAACCACTCGCCAGCAGAGACTGTCAACACGGCTGCCCTGCACCACAGCCCAGCACACCGGGCGTCACAGCCCAGCACACTGGGCTCCGAAGCCGAGCTCACTGGGCTCCCGAGTACAGCACACGGGGGACCCAAGCACCACAGCCCGGCGGGCTATCCATCAGAGCCTGTTCACACCCATCCGCAGCAGAGCTTGTCTACACGGCTCCCCAGCACAAAAGCCCAGCACACCGGGCTCCCCAGCCCAGCTCACCGGGCTCCCCAGCACAGCACACGGGGCCCCCCAGCACTACAGCCTGCCTGGCTCTCCAGCAGAGCCTCTTCAAACCACTCCCCAGCAGAGCCTGTCCACACGGCTCCCCAGCACCACAGCCCGCCTGGCTCTCCAGCAGGGCCTGTTCACACTGCTCCCCAGCAGAGCCTGTCTACACGGCTCCCCAGCAGCACAGCCCTGCACACCGGGCTCCTCTGCCCAGCTCACCGGGCTCCCCACCACCACAGCCCGCCTGGTTCTCCATCAGAGCCTGTTCAAACCACTCCTCAACAGAGCCTGTCCACACGGCACCCCAGCACCACAGCCCAGCACACTGGGCTCCCCAGCCCAGCTCACAGGGCTCCCCAAAACAGCACACGGGGGCCCCCAGCACCATAGCCCGCCTGGCTCTCCAACAAAGCCTGTTTACACCCTTCCACAGCAGAGCCTGTCTACACGGCTCCCCAGCACCACAGCCCGCCTGGCTCTCGAGCAGAGCCTGTTCAAACCACTCCCCAGCAGAGCCTGTCCACACGGCTCCCCAGCACCACAGCCCAGCACACCGGGCTCCCCAGCCCAGCTCACCGGTCTCCCCAGGACAGCACACGGGGCCCCCCAGCCCCACAGCCCGCCTGGCTGTCCATCAGAGCCTGGTCACAGCGCTCCGCAGCAGAGCCTGTCCACACGGCTCCCCAGCAGCACAGCCCAGCACACCGGGCTACCCAGCCCAGCTCACCGGGCTCCCCAGCACAGCACATGGGGGCCCCCAGCACCACAGCCCGCCTGACTCTCCATCAGAGCCTTTTCACACCGCTCCCCAGCAGAGCCTGTCCATACGGCTCGCCACTACCACAGCCCAGCACACCGGGCTCCCCAGCACAGCACACAGGGCCCCCCAGCACCACAGCGCGCCTGGCTCTCCAGCAGAGCCTATTCAAACCACTCGCCAGCAGAGCCTTTCCACATGGCTCCCCAGCAGCAGAGCCCAGCACACCAGTCTCCCCAGCCCACCTCACCGGGCCCCCCAGCACAGCACACGGGGCCCCCCAGCACAACAGCCCGCCTGGCTCTCCATCAGGGCCTGTTCACACCGCTCCCAAGAAGAGCCTGTCTACACGGTTCGCAAGCACCACAGCCCAGCACACCGGGCTCCCCAGCCCAGCTCAACGAACTCCCGAGCACAGCACACGGGGGCCCCGAGCACCACAGCCCGCCTGGCTCTCCATCAGAGCCTGTTCACACCGCTCCCAAGCAGAGCCTGTCTACACTGTTCGCAAGCACCACAGCCAAGCACACCAGGCTCCCCAGCCCATCTCAACGGGCTCCCGACGACAGCACATGGTGGCCCCCAGCACCACAGCGTGCCTGGCTCTCCATCAGAGCCTTTTCACACCACTCCCCAGCAGAGACTTTCCACTCGGCTCCCCAAAACCACAGCCCAGATAACCGGGCTCCCCAGCCCAGCTCACCGGGCTCCCCGGCACAGCACACGGGGCCCCAAAGCACCACAGCCCGCCTGGCTCTCCAGCTTAGCCTGTTCACACCACTCCCCAGCAGAGCCTGTCCACACGGCTCCCCAACACCACAGCCCAGCACACCGGGCTCCCCAGCACAGCACACGAGGGCCCCCAGCACCACAGCCCACCTGGCTCTCCAGCAGAGCCTCTTCACAACGCTCCCCAGCAGAGCCTGTCCACACGGCTCCCCAGCAGCACAGCCCAACACACCTGGCTCCCCTGCACAGCACACGGGGGCCCCCAGCAAAGCACACTGGGCTCCCCAGCACCACAGCCAGGCACACCTGGCTCCCCAGCCCATCACACCGGGCTCCCCAGCACAGCACACGGGGCGGCCCAGCACCACAGCCCGCCTGGCTCTCCATCAGAGCCTTTTCAAACCACTCCCCAGCAGAGCCTGTCCACACGGCTCCCCAGCACCACAGCCCAGAACACCGGGCTCCCCAGCACAGCACACGGGGCCCCCCAGCACCACAGCCCGCCTGTCTCTCCATCAGAGCCTTTTCACACCGCTCCCCAGCAGAGCCTGTCTTCACGGTTCCCCAGCACCACAGCCCAGCACACCGGGCTCCCCAGCACCACAGCCCAGCACACTGGCCTCCCCAGCCGATCTCACCGGGCTCCGCTGGAACAGCACATGGGGCCCCCCAGCACCACAGCCCAGCACACCGGGCTCCCCAGCCCAGCTCACCGGGCTCCCCAGCACAGCACAGGGGGGGCCCCAACACCACAGCCCGCCTGGCTTTCCATCAGAGCCTGTTCACACCGCTCCTCAGCAAAGCGGGTCCACACGGCTCCCCAGTAGCACACCCTAGGACACGGGGCTCCCCAGGACAGCACACGGGGGCCCCCAGCACCACAGCCCGCATGGCTCTCCAGCAGAGCCTTTTCAAACCCCTCCCCAGCACAGCCTTTCGACACGCCTCCCCAGCAGCACAGCCCAGAACACTGGGCTCCCCAGCCTAGCTAACCGGGCCCCCCAGCAAAGCACACGGGGGCCCCCAACACCACAGCCCGCCTGGCACTCCATCAGAGCCTGTTCAAACATCTCCCCAGCAGAGACTGTCCATACGGCTCCCCAGCAGCACAGCACTGCACACCGGGCTCCCTAGCCCAGCTAACCGGGCTCCCCAGCACAGCACACGGGGGCCCCCAGCACCACAGCCCGCCTGGCTCTCCATCAGAGACTGTTCACACCGCTCCCCAGCAGAGCCTGTTCATTCCGCTCCCAAGAAGAGCCTGTCTACACGGTTCCCCAGCAACACAGCCCAGCACACCGGGCTTCTCAGCCCGGCTCACCGGGCTCCCCAGCACAGCACATGGGGCCCCCCAGCACCACAGCCCGCCTGGCTGCCCAGCAGAGCCTGTTCAAACCACTCCCCAGCAGTCCCTGTCCACAAGGCTCCCCAGCAGCACCGCTTAGCACAGCGGGCTCCCCGGCTAAGCTCACCGGGCTCACCAGCACAGCACACGGCGGCCACCAGCACCACATCCCGCCTGGCTCTCCATCATGGCCTGTTCACACCGCTCCCCAGCTGAGCCTGTCCACACGGCTCCCCAGCACCACTGCCCAGCACACCGGGCTCCCCAGCCAGGCTCAACGGGCTCCCCAGCATGGAACACGGGGACCCCCAGCACCACAGCCAGCCTGGCTCTGAAGCAGAGCCTGTTCAAACCAATCCCCAGCAGAACCTGTCCACACGGCTCCACAGCAGCACAGCCCAGTACACCGGGCTCCCCGGCCAAGCTCACCGGGCTCACCAGCACAGCACACGGGGGCCACCAGCACAACAGAACGCCTGGCTTTCCATCAGAGCCTGTTCACACTGCTCCCCAGCAGAGCCTGTCCACACGGCTCCCCAGCACCACAGCCCAGCACACCGGTCTCCCCAGCACAGCACACGTGGCCCCCCAGCACCACAACCCGCCTGGCTCTCCGGCAGAGCGTGTTTAAACCGCTCCCCAGCAGAGCCTGTGTACACGGTTCCCCAGCAGCACTGCCCAGCACACCGGGCTCCCCAGCCCAGCTCACAGGGCTCCCCAGCACAGAACACGGTTGTCCCCAGCACCACAGCCCGCCTGGCTCTCCACCAGAGGCTGTTCACACCGCTCCCCAGCAGAGCCTGTCTACACGGCTCCCCAGCGGCACAGCCCAGCACACCCAGCTCCTCTGCCCATCTCACCGGGCTCCCCAGCACAACAGTCCGCTTGGTCGCTATCAGAGCCTATTCAAACCACTCCCCAAAAGAGCCTGTCCACACGGCTCCCAAGCACCACAGCCCAGCACACCGGTCTCCCCAGCCCAGCTCACAGGGCTAACCAGCACAGCACACGGGTCCCCCCAGCACCACAGCCCGAATGGCTCCCCAGCAGAGCCTGTCTACACGGCTCCCCAGCACCACAGCCCAGCACACCGGGCTCCCCAGCACTGGACATGGGGGCCCACAGCACCACAGCCCGCCTGGCTGTCAATCAGAGCCTGTTCAAACCACTCCCCAGCAGAGCCTGTCCACATGGCTCCCCGGCAGCACAGCCCAGCTCACCAGGCTCCCCAACCCAGCTCACCGGGCTCCCCAGCACAGCACACTGGGCCCAACAGCAGAGCCTGTCTACACGGTTGGCCAGCACCACAGTCCAGTACACCGGGCTCCCCAGCCAGGCTGACCGGGCCCCCCAGCACAGCACACGGGGGCCCCCAGCAACACAGCCCGCCTGGCTCTCCATCAGAGCATGTTCAACCCTCTCCCAAGCAGAGTCTGTCCACACGGCTCCTCAGCACCACAGCCCAGCACAACGGGCTCCCCAGCCCAGGTCACCGGGCTCCCCAGCACAGCACAAGGGGGCCCCCAGCACCACAGCCCGCCTGGCGCTCCATCAGAGCCTGTTCACACAGCTCCCCAGCAGAGCCTTTCCACACTGCTCCCCAGCACCACAGCCCAGCACACCGGGCTCCCCAGCCCTGCTCACCGGACTCCAAAGCACAGCACACGGGGGCCCCCAGCCCAGCTCACCGGGCTCCCCAGCACAGCACACGGGGCCCCCAAGTACCACAGCCCGTCTGGCGCTCCGTCAGAGCATGTTCACACCGCTCCCCAGTAGATCCTGTCCACACGGCACCCCAGCAGCATAGCCCTACACACTGGGCTCCCCAACCCAGCTAACCGGGCTCCCCAGCACAGCACACGGGGGCCCCCAGCACCACAGCTGGCCTGGCTCTCAATCAGAGACTGTTCACACCGCTCCCCAGCAGACCCTGTTCACTCCGCTCCCCAGCAGAGCCTGTCTACACGGCTCCCCAGCACCACAGCACAGCACACCGGGCTCCCCAGCCGGGCTCACCGGGCTCCCCAGCACAGCACACGGGGGCCCACAGCATCACAGCTCGCCTGGCTCCCCAGCAGAGCCTGTTCAAACCACTCCCCAGCAGTCCCTGTCCACACGGCTCCCCAGCAGAACAGCCTAGCACAGCGGGCTTCCCGGCCAAGCTCACCGGGCTCCCCAGCACAGCACACGGGGGCCAGCAGCACCACATCCCGCCTGGCTCTCCATCATGGCCTGTTCACACCACTCCCCAGCAGAGCCTATTGAAACCACTCCCCAGCAGAGCCTATTCAAACCACTCCCCAGCAGTCCCTGTCCACACGGCTCCCCAGCACCACAGCCCAGCACACCGGGCTCCGAAGCTCAGCTCACAGGGCTCCCCAGCACATCACACGGGGGCCCCCAGCACCACAGCCCGCCTGGCTGTCCAGCAGAGCCATTTCAAACCACTCCCCAGCAAAGCCTGTCCACACGGCTCCACAACACCACAGCACAGCACACCGGGATCCCAAGCCCAGCTCACTGGGCCCCCCAGCACAGCACACGAGGCCCCCAAGCACCACAGCCCGCCTGGCTCTCCAGCAGAGCCTGTTCAAACCACTCCCCAGCACGGCCTGTCCACACGCCTCCCCAGCAGCACAGCCCAGCACACCGGGCACCCCAGCCCAGCTCACCGGGCTCCCCAGCAAAGCACACGGGGGCCCCCAACACCACAGCCCGCCTGGCTCTCCATCATAGCCTGTTCAAACCATTCCCCAGCAGAGACTGTCCATACGGCTCCCTAGCAGCACAGCCCTGCACACCGGGCTCCCCAGCACAGCACACGGGGGCCCCCAGCACCACAGCCCGCCTGGCTCTCCATCAGAGACTTTTCACACCGCTCCCCAGCAGAGCCTGTTCACTCCGTTCCCCAGCAGAGCCTGTCTACACGGCTCCCCAGCACCACAGCCCAGCACACCGGGCTCCCCGCCCAGCTCACCGGGCTCCCCAGCACAGCACACGGGGCCCCCCAGCACCACAGCCCGCCTGGCTCCCTAGCAGAGCCTGTTCAAACCACTCCCCAGCAGTCCCTGTCCGCACGGCTCCCCAGCAGCACAGCCGAGCACAACGGGCTCCCCGGCAAAGCTCACCGGACTCCCCAGCACAGCACACGGGGGCCACCAGCACCACATCCCGCCTGGCTCTCCATCATGGCCTGTTCACACCACTACCCAGCAGAGCCTATTGAAACCACTCCCCAGCAGAGCCTGTCCACACGGCTCCCCAGCAGCACAGCCCAGCACACCGGGCTCCCCAGCAAAGGACACCGGGCCCCCCAGCACCAATGCCCGCCTGGCTCTCCATCAGAGCCTGTTCAAACCATTCCCAAGCAGAGACTGTCCATACGGCTCCCCAGCAGCACAGCCCTGCACACCGGGCTCCCCAGGAAAGCACACGGGGGCCCCCAGCACCACAGCCCGCCTGGCTGTCCAGCAGAGCCTTTTCAAACCACTCCCCAGCAGAACCTGTCCACACGGCTCCACAGCACCACAGGACAGCACACCGGGATCCCCAGCCCAGCTCACCGGGCCCCCCAGAACACCACACTGGGGCCCCCAGCACCACAGCCCGCCTGGCTCTCCATCAGAGCCTGTTCACACCGCTCCGCAGCAGACCCTGTCTACACGGCTCCACAGCACCACAGCCCAGCACACCGGGCTCCCCAGCACAATACACGGGGCCCCCCAGCACCACAGCCCGCCTGGCTCCCCAGCAGAACCTGTCCACACGGCTCCCCAGAAGCACAGCCCATCACACCGGCATCACCAGCACAGCACCCGGGGGCCCCCAGCACCACAGCCCGCCTGGCTCTCCAGCAGAGCCTTTTCACACCGCTCCCCAGCAGAGCCTGTCTACACGGCTCCCCAGCACCACAGCCCAGCACACCGGGTTTCCCCAGCCCAGCACACGGGTCCCCCCAGCACCACAGCCCGCCTGGCTCTCCAGCAGAGCCTGTTCACACCGCTCCTCAGCAGAGCCGGTCGACACGGCTCCCCAGCAGCACACCCTAGGACACCGGGCTCCCCAGTCCAGCTCACCGGGCTCCCCAGCACAGCACACCGGGCCCCCCAGCACCACTGCCCGCCTGGCTCTCCATCAGAGCCTGTTCAAACCTCTCCCCAGCAGAGCCTGTCCACACGGCTCCCCAGCACCACAGCCAAGAACACAGGGCTCCCCAGCCCAGCTCAACGGGCTCCCCAGCACAGCACACGAGGCCCCCAAGCACCACAGCCCGCCTGGCTCTCCAACAGAGCCTTTTCACACCGCTCCCTAGCCGAGCCTGTCCACACGGCTCCCCAGCAGCACAGCCCAGTTCACAGGGCTCCCCATCACAGAACACGGGGCCCCCCAGTACCACAGCCCGCCTGGCTCTCCAGCAGAGCCTGTTCACACCGCTCCCTAGCAGAGCCTATTCACACCGCTCCCCAGCAGAGCCTGTCAACACGGCTCCCCAGCAGCACAGCCCTGGACAACGGTCTCCCCAGCCCAGCTAACCGGGCTCCCCATTACAGCACACGGGGGCCTCCAGCACCACAGCCCGCCTGGCTCTCCATCATGGCCTGGTCACACCGCTCCCCAGCAGAGCCTGTCCACACGGCTCCCCAGCACCACAGCCCAGCACACCGGGCTCCCCGGCCAGGCTCAACGGGCTCCCCAGCACAGCACACGGGGCCCCCAAGCAGAGCCTGTCTACACGGTCGGCCAGCACCACAGCCCAGCACACCGGGCTCGTCAACCAAGCTCACCGGGCCCCCCAGCACCGCACACGGGGGCCCCCAGCACCACATCCCGCCTGGCTCTCCATCAGAGCCTGTTCACACAGCTCCGCAGCAGAGCCAGTCTACACGGTTCGCCAGCACCACAGCCCAGCACACCGGGCTCCCCAGCCCAGCTCAACTGGCTCCCGAGCACAGCACACGGGGGCCCCCAGAACCACAGCCCGCTTGGCTCTCCATCAGAGCCTGTTCAATCCGCTCTCCAGCAGAGCATGTCTTCACGGTTCGCAAGCACCACAGCCCAGCACACCGGGCTCCCCAGCACAGCACACGAGGGGCCCCAGCACCACAGCCCGCCCTGCTCTCCAGCAGAGCCTATTCACGCCGCTCCCCAGCAGAGCCTGTCCACACGGCTCCCCAGCAGCACAGCCCAGCTCACCCCGCTCCCCAGCACATCACACGGGGGCCCCCAAAACCACAGCCCACCTGGCTCTCCAGCAGTTGTTTTCAAACCACTCCCCAGCACAGCCTGTCCACACGCCTCCCCAGCAGCACAGCCCAGCACACGGGGCTCCCCAGCCCAGCTCACCGGGCTCCCCAGCAAAGCACACGGGGGCCCCCAACACCACAGCCCGCCTGGCTTTCCATCAGATCCTGTTCACACCGCTCCCCAGCAGAGCCTTTTCCACACGGCTCCCCAGCAGAGCCTGTCCACACGGCTCCCCAGCAGAACAGCCCAGCACACCGGGCTCCCCAGCCCAGCTCAACGGGATCCCCAGCACAGCACATGGGGGCCCCCAGCACCACAGCCCGCCTGGCTCTCCATCAGAGCCTGTTCACACCGCTCCCCGGCAGAGCCTGTCCATACGGCTCCCCAGCACCACAGCCCAGCACACCGGGCACCCAAGCACAGCACACGGGGGCCCCCAACACCACAGCCGGCCTGGCTTTCCATCAGAGCCTGTTCACACCGCTCCCAAGCAGAGCCTGTCTACACGGCTCCCCAGAAACACAGCCCAGAACACCGGGCTCCCCAGCTCAGCTCACCGGGCTCCCCAGCACAGCACACCGGGCCCCCCAGCACCACAGCCCGCCTGGCTCTCCATCAGAGCCTTTTCAAACCACTCCCCAACAGAGCCGGTCCACACGGCTCCCCAGCAGCACAGCCCAGCACACTGGCCTCCCCAGCCCAGCTCACCGGGCTCCCCAGCACAGCACACGGTTCCCCAGCAGGACAGCCCAGCACACCGGGCTCCCCAGCACCACAGCCCAGCACACTGGGCTCCCCAGCCCAGCTCACTGGGCTCCCCAAAACAGCACACGGGGCCCCCCAGCACCATAGCCCGCCTGGCTCTCCAACAAAGCCTGTTTACACCCTTCCACAGCAGAGCCTGTCTACACGGCTCCCCAGCACAACAGCCCGCCTGGCTCTCCAGCAGAGCCTGTTCACACCGCTCCCCAGCAGAGCCTGTCTACACGGCTCCCCATCACCACAGCCCAGCACACCGGGCTCCCCAGCCCAGCTCACCGGCCTCCCCAGGACAGCACTCGGGACCCCCCAGCACCACAGCCCACCTGGCTCTACATCAGAGCCTGGTCACAGTGCTCCGCAGCAGAGCCTGCCCACACGGCTCCCCAGCAGCACAGCCCATTACACCGGGCTCCCCAGCCCAGCTCACCGGGCTCCCCAGCCCAGCTCAACGGGCTCCCCAGCACAGCACACGGGGCCCCCAGCACCACAGCCCGCCTGGCTCTCCGGCACAGCCTGTTTAAACCGCTCCCCAGCAGAGCCTGTCCACACGGCTCCCCAGCACCACAGCCCAGCACACCGGGCTCCTAAGCCCAGCTCACCGGGCTCCCCAGCACAGCACACGGGGGCCCCCAGTACCACAGCCCGCCTGGCAATCCAGCAGACCCTGTTCAAACCACTCCCCAGCAGAGCCTGTGCACACGGCTCCCCAGCACCACCGCCCAACACACCGGACTCCGAAGCCCAGCTCAACGGGCTCCCAGCACAGCACACGGGGCCCCCAAGTACCACAGCCCGCCTGGCTCTCCATCAGAGCCATTTCACACCGCTCCCCAGCAGAGCCTGTCCACATGGCTCCCCAGCACCACAGCCCAGCTCACCGGGCTCTCCAGCACTGCA
This sequence comes from Dascyllus trimaculatus, assembly GCA_024666655.1. Classification (NCBI taxonomy): domain Eukaryota; kingdom Metazoa; phylum Chordata; class Actinopteri; family Pomacentridae; genus Dascyllus; species Dascyllus trimaculatus. The sequence continues at coordinate 4,545 of JAMOIN010001903.1, read as the reverse complement.
CACGGGGCCCCCCAGCACCACAGCCCGCCTGTCTCTCCATCAGAGCCTGTTCACACCGCTCCCCAGAAGAACCTGTCCACACGGCACCCCAGCAGCTCAGCCCAGCACACCGGGCTCCGCAGCCCAGCTCACCGGGCTTCCGAGCACAGCACACGGGGCCCCCCAGCACCACAGCCCGCCTGGCTCTCCATCAGAGCCTGTTCACACCGCTCCCCAGCAGAACCTGTTCACTCCGCTCCCCAGCAGAGCCTGTCTACACGGCTCCCCAGCACCACAGCCCAGCACACCGGGCTCCCCAGCCCAGCTCACCGGGCTCCCCAGCACCACAGCCCGCCTGGCTCCCCAGCAGAGCCTGTTCAAACCAGTCCCCAAGGGAGCCTGTTCAAACCACTCTGTCAGGTGAGGATCCCCGATCGCCTCATGACCTGCTGGGAGAATTATCAATAGAGTCAGACACAGAGAGATTCTTTGTACAAAGGGCACCCTGCTCAGTACAATCTACCAAGGCAGAGTCGCGCTGAGCAGTTCCTTGTTCCTTTATTTATACAAAAGCTGGGTTACACAGAGAAACCCGAGCAGGGGCGGTCCCTGCTCGGAGCAGTTGTAAGGTAGTAGCAGAGAGCAAGAACACATGTGAGGAGCATATATGTGAGGAATCAGTTACGCTGGTTCCTCCTATTAAATAAATCTTGAGTGAGCTGATAAGTGACATCTAAGTTTTCTTCTAACATTCCCTCCTGTTGTCACTTAGAAGATCACATGTTAGAAACAGTGTTAGTTGAGCAATAAATCAAAATTAAGGTATGATTATAGAAGCTTATTTACATAATGTACAAATGTATAAACTTGTGCCTTTCTGTTATTATTTCTATCAGTTCTATAACTACTCTTCTCAGTTTTCAGTTATAGCTTCATTCATACATAATCAGTCACAGTTTATACAGAGTCTTCTGCCTCATCTTCTGATGAATCCGATGACGAGTCTACGCCTCCTTGCGTGTCAGAGCTGTCATCTTGGAGAGGCAATGGTTCATATTGTGCTAAGGCTTGTACTTGTACTGCAACGAGTTTAGTTATACATGATCTTATCATAGGAACAATACAGCTAGTACAAATACATAATGCTATTAGGAGAACAATAAGTGGTACTATCATAGTGAGGTTTCCAATTTTAATTCTATCTGGTATGCCGGAGACATTACATCTAGTAATATTCCATACCCATCCACATGTAGCTGGAATTGTAATATTACAGTTTGTACTATGTCCCACCTTAATATTATCTGTGCGGTCGTTGTCGCGGGTGAAACATATTGAGAGGTTTTTTGGAACATCTTCCTGTGCTACAGTCATCACAGGTCTATACAAAGATTCAGCATATTTTAGAGTGAGATTCATCCTAATAGGTTGGTCATTAAATTGCGTACACTTAGGTTTACCTGTGGTATTAGTTTTGTACCAGTCTTGGAATAAAGTATCAGGTGTCTTTGTTTTACCGAGTGTTCCATTTGATTTTGGTTTAACATGGTTTAATATTCCATGTAGCATACATGTTATTTCATCTGTTGCATAAATTTGTGGTCTAACCATAGATGATTGACTAACCGTGTGTGGCATTATTGTGCATGCATAGCATGACTCATTTACCTTTGCTTCTCGCAGAACGTTTAAAATACCTTGGTACCATGTATTATGTGCTGCCTCATGATCTACTGTATGTTGTGTCCAGTCTATATTAAATTCTCCCTTAGGAATTACATATGTAGCTTGAGCTTCCGTATCAGTTGGTGCAGGTTTAACATTACTGGTAGCAGTTGTACTTCCTGTAGCAATAATAAAGTTCAGATCCTAATTTAGGGTTTTTTCTCCTGGTTGCCATAACAGGGGTTGGTTCGGTTTATGAAATATTGTGGACTTACACCCGAGTATGTGGTCAGGGCTGTCGTCAGGCCCATCAGTAGGGTCAGTGCTCCCAGCACTAATAGTCTCATTTTGTCACCCTCGAGTCAGTCACCTGCAGGATACACTTAGGGCGGGTCCAGCCCTTTGGGGCTATCCGCGTTGGTTTCTTCACTAGCTCACAGTACCAGGCTAGGCCTGTGTCCCCGGACCTTGCAGGCTTGTCCTGTCAAGTGACCAGTAAACTGTCCTGTGAGTACTCTAGACTGAGTCACTAAGTGCTCCTTTGACTGCTTCTGTTACTAATTTACAATGTGACAAATGTATCCAGGTGGCTCTCTCTGCCACCTTCACTGCTGTAGGTGTAGTTAAAAGTACCTGATACGGGCCTTCCCATCGAGGACTATTCCATTTGGCTTTATGTGGTACTTTAATCAGGATCCAATCTCCAACCACGATTCTAGATTTTGGAGATGAAAAAGAGTCTGTTGGTACTACGTTGACATCTTGGACTTCTCTCATTTGTAAAGTGTCTCTCATACAGTCAGCTAATGTGTGTTCTCTATCTGACTTAACAGGATCTGTGTTGAAATTGGGCATAGGAAATGTCCTTCCATGCACTATTTCAAACGGTGTTAAGCCTTTTTCTCCTTTTGTAATCCTCATCCACATTTTTACTAGGCATACACATTCATTCCATGGTCTCTGAGTTTGCTCCATTGTTTTTCTGAGTCTCTGCTTAATTGTCCCATTAGTTCTTTCTACTAAACCAGCACTTTGTGGGTGATATGCACAATGGTTTTTTAGTTTTATTCCTAGGGTTTGACTTGCTGTGGTTATGATCTCATTTACAAAATGTGTACCATTATCTGATCTTATCACTTTAGGGATTCCATAGGTTGGGAAAAAGTGTGTGCATAGCTGTGTTCGCGACGCTTCCTGCATCATTTCTTCTTAGTGGATAAATTTCTACCCAACTGGAATATGCGTCTATGATAACTAGCGCATATCTTCCTTCTCTGGATTCGCTTAATTCTATGAAATCCATGTGTATGGTATGAAACGGATGATCTGGTTTTGGTCTCATGTTTCCTTGAGCATTATGTTTTAGGCATATCATGCACTTGTTAACTTGTTGAAGTTGTTTTTTTTAAAATTTATAGTATAGTAGTATTTGTTAATATGTGTTACCATCCCTCCTGTTGAGACATGGGTACTCCCATGGCTCACTAAACATGCGGCATCATGTAGGGATTTAGGTAGGACTGGTTTGTTGTCAATGTAATAAATATCGTCTTTAATTGTGGCACCTCCAAGATTTCTGTTCTGCAACTGAGGCTGATGTTTGTGATTCTTTAAGAATTTGCATGTCTATGTCAGTTTGTTCTAACAACAGAATATCATCGTCTGCATCTTGTTGTGCCGCTTGTTTCGCGGTCACATCTGCTAAGTTGTTGCCTTTGGTTACTTCTGAATCATCTTTTTGGTGTGCTTTACATTTGCACAACGATAACGATGTGGGTAACTTGACTGCCTCTAAGAGTTCCAGCATTTTTCCACTATGAGTTAATGGCTTTCCAACAGCGGACGTCAGTCCTCTACGTGCCCACACCTGTGCGTAGTAATGCACTGAATCATGCACGTATTGACTGTCTGTCCAAATACATAGTGGTTTCCCTGCCATGAGTTTACATGCTTGTGTAACAGCGTGCAGTTCTGCAGTCTGAGCTGAGTAGGAAGTTGGTAATTTGCCTGATTCTAAAACAGATGTAGCTGTTGTTATGGCATAACCTACTCTGTTTCGTCCTAGAGAGTCTTTACTTGCTGAACCATCGACAAAAACATGGTGTTGACCCGGTTTTGGGGTAGCTGTAACATCAACACGTGGTTTTGTTTCTGCTTCTATATGGGCCTTACAATCGTGTGGTAACCCATCCTCAGCTGTTGCTAAACATGATGGTATAAGCAGTCCTTTTCTCACAGCAAAGGAGATATGTGGCTGTGAGATAAGTGTGGCTATGAGACTGAGCAGCCTAGCATGTGTGACAAACGGTAAAGGTGTTTGCAGCAATATTAGAGGGATATTGCAACTACTCATTACTGTTAGTGTATGTGTCAACACTATATCTGAGCTTTGTTCTACTGCTTCTGCTGCGGCCATGACCAGCTGTACGCAGGATGGTTGTCCTGACGCTACAGGGTCTAGCTTTTTAGAGTAGTAGGCCAGGGGCCTATGCTTATCTCCTAATTTTTTTTGTGTCAGTGCTGCACTCATGTAGCCATTTTTACTAGTAACCATCAGAAAAAATGGTGAGTCATAATTTGGACGGTGCAGCATAGTCTGAGTTTGTAATGCACACTTTAGTTTGCAGAACGCTTCTTCCAGTTCTGTAGTCCAGGTGATTTTATCTTTCATCGCCATGTTTTTTCCATATATGGCCTCCTGAAGCGGTTGAACAATGCTCGTGTAACCCGGAATCCAGGTTCTGCAGTAATTGCAAAGTCCCAAAAAGGACATCATTTGTTGCTTTGTCTCTGGTCGGGGTGTGTTTTGCACCACTAATTGTCTCTTTGGGTCTAAAAGCTTGCCTTCTGCTGTGATGATATGTCCCAAATACTTCACCTTTTGCTTACAGTATTGAATTT
>JAMOIN010000664.1:0-34053 GCA_024666655.1 Dascyllus trimaculatus | reverse complement strand
TGGCGATTTTGTTCAAAATGGTCGCCATGCCACGCCCACACCATGTGACGTATCCACGAGAATTTAATAACTTTTCATCCTGGAGGGGTCCCGATGCCACACAGTGAATTTGGTGAAGATCGGACAAAAATTTTGGGAGGAGTTCGTTAAATTCCAATGCCTGCGCACAATGTGTTCCATTGTACAATGTTAAGCTTTTTTGTTCAAAATGGCCGCGATGCCACGCCCACACCGTGTGACGCAGCCACAAGAATTTAATAACTTTTCATCCTTGAGGGGTGTAGATGCCACAGAGCGAATTTGGTGAAGATCGGCCAAAAATCCTGGGAGGAGTTCGTTAAATTCCAATGCCTGCGCACCACGTGTTGAAGTGGGCGAGGTTAAGCTTTTTTGTTCAAAATGGCCGCCATGCCACACCCACACCGTGTGACGTATCCACGAGATTTTAATAACTTTTCATCCTGGAGGGGTTTAGATGCCACACAGCGAATTTGGTGAAAATTGGATAAAAATCCTGGGAGGAGGTTGTTAAATTCCAATGCCTGCGCACCACGTGTTGTAGTTGGCGCTGTTTAGCTTTTTTGTTCAAAATGGCCGCCATGCCACGCCCACACCATGTGACGCAGCCACAAGATTTTAATAACTTTTCATCCTGGATGGGTCTAGATGCCACACAGCGAATTTGGTGAAAATCGGATAAAAATCCTGGGAGGAGTTCGATAAATTCCAATGCCTGCACACTACGTGCTGTAGGGGGCGCTGTTGAGCCTTTTTTTGAAATTTTAAAAGCAGGAATGTTTTTGTCTCGGGCTACTGTACCTGTGTCCCAAATTTCATGAGTTTACGTGAAACTAGCCGTATTAACTCCACTAAAGCCCAATTTTCTAGGTGGCGCTATTGAGTCATTTTGCCATTCATATGTGTAATTCCCCCAAAATATCAAATTTTTCACCAGTCCTGATGTGTGTGCCAAATTTGGTGAGTTTTTGAGCATGTTTAGGGGGTCAAATTGAGGTTCAAAGTGGCGTAAGAAAAAGAAACCGCCAAACCGCCAAACCGCCAAACCGCCAAACCGCTAAACCGCCAAACCGCCAAACCGCCAAACCGCCAAACACTAGAGGAACAATAGGGTCCTACGCACTGTAGTGCTTCGGGCCCTAATTAAAGCTGCAAGCAGCGTCGGACGGGCCCTCGCTCCTCACCGCACTCCTCTCCACACGACCTTGTCTAGAGGGCGCCGTAGAGCCAATTAGAATTTCGACTGTGCAAATCTGTTGGTCTTGGGATACTATATGTATGTACCAAATTTTTTGTTTGTAGGATAAAGCAGTGATTTTATATGACTATTTGAATATTTCTAGGGGGCGCTGTGGAGCCGTTTGACCACGTCCATTCCTGAATTGTATATTAAATATTAGGTCTTGAGATTAATGAGGATTTGTGTGGATTTGGTGATTTTACATGGATCCCTTCACCTCCAAAACCCATTTCGTTCCACATGGCGATTTTGTTCAAAATGGCCGCCATGCCACGCCCACACCATGTGACGTATCCACGAGAATTTAATAACTTTTAATCCTGGAGGGGTCTAGATGCCACACAGTGAATTTGGTGAAGATCGGAAAAAAATCCTGGGAGGAGTTCGTTAAATTCCAATGCCTGCGCACAACGTGTTCCATTGTACAATGTTAAGCTTTTTTGTTCAAAATGGCCGCCATGCCACGCCCACACCGTGTGATGCAGCCACAAGATTTTAATAACTTTTCATCCTGGAGGGGTTTAGATGCCACACAGGAATTTGGTGAAGATCGGCCAAAAATCCTGGGAGGAGTTTGTTAAATTCCAATGCCTGCGCACCACGTGTTGAAGTGGGCGAGGTTAAGCTTTTTTGTTCAAAATGGCCGCCATGCCACGCCCACACCGTGTGACACAGCCACAAGATTTTAATAACTTTTCATCCTGGAGGGGTCTAGATGCCACACAGCGAATTTGGTGAAGATCGAACAAAAATCCTGGGAGGAGTTCGTTAAATTTCAATGCCTGCGCACAGCATTTTCTAGGGGGTGCCATTGAGATTTTTTGTTCAAAATGGCCGCCATGCCACGCCCACACCATGTGACGTATCCACGAGATTTTAATAACTTGTCATCCTTGAGGGGAGCAGATGCCACACAGCGAATTTGGTGAAGATCGGATAAAAATCCTGGGAGGAGTTCGTTAAATTCCAATGCCTGCGCACAATGTGTTCCATTGTACAATGTTAAGCTTTTTTGTTCAAAATGGCCGCCATGCCACGCCCACACCGTGTGACGCAGCCACATGATTTTAATAACTTTTCATCCTGGAGGGGTCTAGATGCCACAGAGGGAATTTGGTGAAGATCGGCCAAAAATCCTGGGAGGAGTTCGTCAAATTCCAATGCCTGCGCACCACGTGTTGAAGTGGGCGAGGTTAAGCTTTTTTGTTCAAAATGGCCGCCATGCCACGCCCACACCGTGTGACGTATCCACGAGATTTTAATAACTTTTCATCCTGGAGGGGTGTAGATGCCACACAGCGAATTTGGTGAAAATTGGATAAAAATCCTGGGAGGAGTTTGTTAAATTCCAATGCCTGCGCACCACGTGTTCTAGTTGGCGCTGTTTAGCTTTTTCGTTCAAAATGGCCGCCATGCTACGCCCACACCGTGTGACGCAGCCACAAGATTTTAATAACTTTTCATCCTGGATGGGTCGGGTTGCCACACAGCGAATTTGGTGAAGATCGGATAAAAATCCTGGGAGGAGTTCGATAAATTCCAATGCCTGCACACTACGTGCTCTAGGGGGCGCTGTTGAGCCTTTTTTGAAATTTTAAAAGCAGGAATGTTTTTGTCTCGGGCTACTGTACCTGTGTACCAAATTTCATGAGTTTACGTGAAACTAGCCGTATTAACTCCACTAAAGCCCAATTTTCTAGGTGGCGCTGTTGAGTCATTTTGCCATTCATATGTGTAATTCCCCCAAAAAATCAAATTTTTCACCAGTCTTGATGTGTGTGCCAAATTTGGTGAGTTTTTGAGCATGTTTAGGGGGTCAAATTGAGGTTCAAAGTGGCGTAAGAAAAAGAAACCGCCAAACCGCCAAACCGCCAAACACTAGAGGAACAATAGGGTCCTACGCACTATAGTGCTTCGGGCCCTAATAAACCAACCGCCAAACCGCCAAAGAAACACGAGAAGAACAATAGGGTCCTACGCACTGTAGTGCTTCGGGCCCTAATTATAAACGCAGCATGTAATATTTTATTAAATTCTATCCACTCATGGTAGACTGTTGTTGTTGGATCGCAATGCATCTCAACAACAAAGCACTATGTTAGAAATGATAAAGTACAGATTAAGAGAGGAGTTATAGAGCAGAAATCACAATTTATCTGAGCAAATTAGAAAATACAGTTAAAACCTGACACAATTACATAAAATACAACTTATATAAATAAATAAATAAATAAATAAATAACAAGGTTAAGACCCTAAGTAGGCTATTTGTTTTTCCATCATGTGGCATCACCACAACACAACGAACTTCATGAAACAACAAAGTATGAACTATACTGGAAATGATGATACAAATAGCATTGTAGAGCAGAAATCACAAGTAAAATCAACAATATTCATATATACACACCGATCAGCCACAACATTATGACCACTGACAGGTGAAGTGAATAACATTGATCATATTGGTACTATGTGCTGTTCTGCTGGAAAACTTTGGATCTTAACATCCATGTTGATGAGACTTAGACACCCAAATAAACATTGTCCCACAACAAACACACTCCCTCATGTAAATGGAAATCCCAAATGTCACTGGACTACCCCCATAAGAAAATGCACCCCACCACATGGAAAAAACATCAACCAAACAGGAACATGTTGAGGAACAAGACAATGGTCCAACATGTTGATTTGACCTCCAAACTTCCTACACTCCATTGTGATCAAGCTTCAACAGGATGCAGTGGAACAAGTTTGATTGACAGAGGCCCCACTGCACAAGCCAGAGCACCCAAAGGATCCAGTGGCAACGTCCTGGTTCCAGACCCCATAGGACACCCTGAGAGGTCCTCTGGTCCATGCCCAATGGTTCAGAGCATTTTTGAGCACATGAGGGGACCAACACAATATTAGGCAGGTGGTCATAATGTTATGCCTGATTGGAATATATGTAATATAATATTAAGGTTATTTGTATGAGTAAGTAAGACAAAATTACATAATAATGCATTGGATTTATATTGCGCTTTTCTAGCCACTCAAAGACGCTTTACATTGCATATACTCCATACTCAATGGTGGTAAGCTACATATGTAGTCTACCCACAGCTGCCCTGGGGTAGACTGACAGAGGCGAGGCTGCCGCTGCCAGTCTGCTCCATCGGCTCCTCTGACCACCACCAACCACCTCCTCTCACACTGCATTCACCCAGGCTTCCTGGTGTTCCCTCACGGTCTCCCATCCAGGTACTTATCAGGCCCAACCCTGCTTAGCTTCCCAGATCTGACAGGATCGGGCATCCACAAGGTGGTATGGCCTTATATAAAATGTACATAATATACAACTTTGCCTCAATAAATTAAATAGTAAAGTTAAGCCCTTAAGTAGGCTTTTCTTGTTACAACATACAACATCTCTACAACAGAATGGACGTCATGAACCAACCAAATATGCACTATATTGGAAATGATGATGTGCAGATCAAGAGTGGAGTCATGAAGCAGAAATCACAAGCCAACTCGTCGTGACTCACAAAGCACAGTTCAAGAGGGAAAGAGTGAAAAGTCAAGTCACCATTATTCTCATTGCACAGTTTAAATTGTGAGGTTTAAGACCCTGCAGTGTGATTAAGGGTGGGAATTTACCTCAGTAATTTAAATATTACACTTCAAAGCATACAAAATAAAATGATTCACTAGTTTACTTGACTTGGTTCTTAATTCTAGAGATTTACCTGACAAATTAATAAAAAAAAACATTAGATCTTACGAAACTGTGACATGGGTGTGGAAACATGAAAAGGCTTCCTATGGGCGAGCGCATTTGCAACAGTGGAGAGGAAAGAAACGTCCAGCAGGCTCAAGGAGGGCGGCCATCTGCCTCGACCGGTTGGGGGAGAGGAAAAGACAGCGAAGAGAAACAGACACGGAAAAACAAGAGAGAACACCGGACAGACTAGTAGATGCAGATCAGACCAGTCAGAAATACCTGCAGGGAGACACAGGGAGAGAGTAAATAACATGCAGGGGTGTGAATAAATACATGGAGAAAATGACGAGGGTGAACAAATGTTAGGTAAAGCATGAGGGTAGATTTAAAAAACAGGTAGAACTTTAAGAGGAAAAGAGTTCAAATCAGTGATTCTGCTGTTACGATGCTGTGGCTAATAATAATAATAATAATAATAATAATACATTTTATTTATAGGCACCTTTCAAGAAACTCAAAGGGAGGGGGAGACGGAGGAGTTGTCGATAGTAATGGTGAAACTGGTAGCATTTGTGAGAGTGGATTTGGAGCCGATGAGGAGAACCTCATCGCTGAAGGACGTGTATCCCATTATATTGTGTCCCCATTCCTTTTTGAAAGCATAATTTAAAAAAAAAAAAAAGTCCAGAACACAATTTGCACCAAGAAAAGTTAACAAAGGAGAAAACGTGCATCTAGAAGAAACACACTGCAAGAAAACAAAAGAACACTATGCTGACCCAGAAACATGCAGCAGCCAAATTATGCAAGAACTTATATTTACTGTACCCGATAAAGGTAAGCATCAGCCAAATTGTTCACCAGATAAGAGATGTGATCAACATAATACTACAGAATCACAGTGTAACGCTTTAGATGGCGTCATTAAGTAGCTAGAATAGCCTCAAGTTTGCAAATATATTAAGATCATTGCTGCTTATTCTGCTAATCCTACAGCTTGAGTTACTGGATGATTTCAGCTTTTTTTAAATAACATTAATACTGATATAGTGCTTTTTAGGACACCCAACAACACTTTACAAAGTAGGTGGGAATACAAACAAAAAATAAATAGAATATAGTGGAGAAAGGAGCATTTAGAATAGGGGGAAAAGATGTTGTAATATTAGTCCTTATGTCCACCACTGCTTTTCAACTCAATCTTGGGAAATATTTATATTAACTTGAAAAAAAAATCTAATTCAAAGGTAAAATGAGTAAATCTCAAGTATCTAGTTGAAGCTATGTTTACAGTTTGAGATTCTGTCTGACACAAATAGAGGTAAAAGGCAAAACTGTAAACAAAACACCCAAAATGATATATATGGAATTCTTTTTTTATGTCACACTACAATTTTAATTACTGCATTAGAAAATAGAGATCTATGTGAGGAAGTACTTGCAGCAGGTTGGCAGGAAAACAGTGACGCTGAAGCATGGCTAGCATGTATGATGCAGCTGCAGCCACAGCTAGCCCCAACTAGCCATGCTAAGCTAATGAACTAGTGTCATCGAAACTGGGTTGGTAACAAGATGCTAATGTTCAACTGAGCCACAAACTGCAGCCATCAATAAATCAACGCCTTTAAAGGATTAAAAAAAGAGGAAAAAAGCCTCAAAATATATACATGTGAATTATTTTCATATTAAAACATAAAGAGGCAGAGCTGCGTTGTCAGTCATCCAATTGCTGCTTGATATGCAAATGAGGCTCTAATTGCCCCTCCCCTCAGACTCCGCCCCTCCACGCCAAAAGAGGGACAGGAAGTTGTCATCGAGAAAAAAAGACTTTGTCATTAAAAATAAAAGTTGTCATTGAAAAACAGAACTTTGAAACATCATAAAAAACTCTGAGTCTTTAAGTTCTTTTATTTTAAAGAGAAATTCTTATTTCTCAATGACAATTTACACTGTCTCTGTTTTAGCTCCATGTAGTTTCAGCTGCACTGCCAATATGAAGCTAACTTCAGTCCAGTCCATCATCTGCTCCACAGGATGCTTTGATGTGTAACCTAACAGCAGGTTACTGTGGGCTCATATCCTGATCAGGTCGACTAGGACATCACACAACCACTGCTCATTTACGTGTTTTGTAAGTTTAACCTTAATACTCATCTGTTATTGCATATTTTTAAAAACAAAATAGATTATTTCTGATGTGTGGTGCTCTGTGATGGACATTTGCTACTGTTTTTCAGTGTATTTTTGGATATAAATATGCTGTCTTGAGGGCACGCATCCAATGTATGATACTGATCATTGACAGACTCTGTCACAGTCTCTGCCACATACCTCAAATGACCAACTTCAGCAGTAAGCATGACATTATCAGGAGCCCCGCTGAGCCACGAGTCACACACTGAAACTCTGACACATATTGTGGTTCGACTTGACCTTCAGGCCTTTCAACGCCTCGCTGGCAGAGTTTTTAAAAGCAGCGAACGATGTTAAGACCAGTGGAGATCCTCACTCGCTGCTGCTCTGTTAGTCACAATCACCCTCCACCGACTGACACACTGACCCACAGGGAATGTCAAGTATGTGGACGGACGAGCGGGATGATGCATCCTGCATACGACCTTCACGTGTGGATAGCTAATGCGGCCACTGAGAATCTTTCAAACAGGTTTCCTATTCAGCAGAAGCTCCTGTAAAACATTCATGTAGGGAACAGAAATAAGAGAAAATAGATCCAGAAAGTTCATTTTGTCTTTTTATTCTAAATATTATTATCGGGTTTCTTTTTCAGACAAATAATAGGAGCTGTTTCTTTAGCTTGACATGTTTCCACTGTCATCTTGGCAGTCGAAACATTATTTGTCTGATAATATTTGGAACTAAGAAAGGCCTTTTTGTCCGTTAAAATAATGAGCCCAACTCCTGATGAGTTTCATTTTGCGTGACAAACCCTGTTTTCTCTAAAAGCCTGCTCAGAAGTGTCTCCACAGCTGCAGGCCTGTGTGACTCAGAGCAAACATATGCACCAAATGTTCAGTGAATGCTGTGGAGAGACCAGTGCACTGATGCCATCTTGTGGACTCTCCAGAACGCACAATCCCTCTGCTTGCACAGAACTCCACTTCATTCACTTAGAACTTGTTCACAATTGCATTTTAATTCTTTGAAGGATCTCAAAAACACAAGGCCTCTCATCCGGCTGAAGCTGCATGAATGAGTGGCTGAGAGCTGAATGAACGTCCTCCCTCTCCTCGCTTGATTGTGCTTATTCTCACTTTTGGCGTCTGGTTTCTCTGAGAGACAAGGGCTGGAATTAATAGGAGTTTTTAAAAAATGACCTTATTTGTCCACTGTGCGAGGCGTCTGAAGGTAATACGGCTCATTTTACATCCTCGGTGGAGGAACATAGCTCGGCGACTTGAATTACCTTCCCCTCAGCTCGTCTCCCGGTGAAAATCCCACTTTCCCATGCGGTGATGGTGCAATGTGCTGAGCTTGGTGATATCTCAGGGCCCCTCCACGGTGGAGGAGGAGGAGGAGGAGGAGGAGGGGCACGCAGACATGCTTACTGCCTCCCTTTTAGAAACCATCATTTCAGCAGGATCGATAGTACGTCCCACTCCATGGCTGGCAGAGTGCACTGCCTCTATACCGGGTGGAGGGTGGTGGTGTGTAGAGTGGAGGGGGGGGGATGTGTGGACAGCTGCAGCAAGGCAAGTCTGAGCAACGCACGCAGTCAAGGTGAATGATCGCATGCTGCGTCAGACACTCCGCTCCGAGATGCAGTTTCTGAGGAGGACCAGTGGGTGGATGCCGTCCTCGAGTGGCGGATGCAGCTGCAGACGACATACTGATGAAGCTTGTGAAGTAGTTCAGGTACTTCATGTTCCAAGCCGACTCACCAGACGCTGCACCGAGACGAGCAAGAGACCTGCAGCTGCATAAATCCCCCCCCCCCCTCCTCTGATGCCTTGTCAGAGTCGTCCTACGCCCCTCTGACTGAGCTGGAGGTTGAGCACTCAAATAGATGCTGTAGGTGAGAAGGCGTCTCGTGTTTCAGCGGATCGCACAGTGCAGCTTCTGTGTGGCAGAAATCCTTACACAGCAATAAAAAAAATCAAATATCTGTACACGTTATTAGAGTAGCGCGTCGACGAAAGGGGATTGGAAAACCATTCAGTCTGGGAGCGCTGACCTCTCAGCAGAGGCCCGCTGAGGAAAACATTTGACACCATTACAGCGTCATTTAAAACTTCAGCCATGATTGTCTCGTTTTCAATTGCGCTGACAGATTATCCTCCTGCTTTCTGAGATAATCAGTTGCAAAAAAATATGAAAAAAAAATCCCATAAATCCTAAAATTCTAACTGTAATTCAGATTTCTTGTTTTATCATCACAATAATAAATGAGAGCACAGAAAAGCAGCAAATCCTCAGCAGCAAAATCTTATTATTTTGCTTCAAAAGTGACTTAAATGATTAATTGATTATCCAGATAATGCAAATTAGTGTTTCGCCGAAGTACATAATATGAAAACTCCTGCAAAGTGGTGTAAATCTGCAATAACGACCCCTCTTCCTGTAAAGACGCGATAATATGAACACACTCTCCTGCACATGAGTCGCCAGGCATGTGTTTGGCGTGTACTTGTGTGACTTTGAGTGGAGCTCCTGCTGGTTTCAGTGCAGAGAGGGCGTCAGTTAGGAGGTGAACCACTGCAGGACAGGGGGGGATGTGGATGGGACAGGCGGTGTGGTGCAGTACGAGCATCCCCTCCGCTCAGATCCCTGCTCGTTTGTCAAGTTGCCTGCAGACTTGAATGGTGCATTGCTGCTAAAGTACGGCGCGGGGCAATCAGCAGTGGTACAGCACACCTCCAGGGAGGGGTCCCGCAGGTGGAGGAGAGCCTCCTTGGGTGATCTGCAGATTTAAAAGGGTCTTTTTTTGCGCCCAAGCCAGAGGGTTAAACTGCAGACGCGTTTGTACTGTTCTCAGAGAAGCCTTTCATACTAAGGGGACATTAAAATTCAATCTAGAACCTCAGAAAATGTTATTTCGAGTTTGTTCTGCTTGCAGTCTGCTGTCGAAACTGTCTAAAACGCTGGGAACTATTTTTACCTGCAGATTACAGTCTTCCCCGGAGTGCTGTAGGGAAGCAGGAAGACGAGTTTTGAGCTTTTGCAATAAGACATTTCACACATTACGCTGTCGTTCCAATCATCCGACAGCATGTTCTCCATACTGGGACGTGCAGAGAAGCCGAGTGAGGTCACGCCATTAACGTTGGCCTGTTTCTGCAGCAGACAGAAAGATCCACAGAGCTCATCCTGCAGATCGGAGAGAGCGAAGCAAAGCCAATATGTGACCGGTCCGACTAGTGGAGGTCGTCCTCCAGCTCGCACCAGCTCCAGGAAGCAACCAGGATGCGGGTTTCATCCGTCACACAGCGGTTTGGCAGATGGCAGATACAGACTCTTACATGCTCGAGGCTGCACCGGCTGCCTCCTCGAAACCAGCGATCGTCCACGAGCTCAGCGTGGGACTCGTCCAGAGTGAAAAGCTTGGCAGCCGCAGCGCTTTTCTGGTAGGCAGGGAAAAAATATGAACACGAATCAATGAAATGTAAACCATATTCACTAATCTGACTCATCGGTTGTACGGAATAATGCAGCCAAGTGCTTCGCTCAAAGGGAATTATTGAATTAGTTGTGCTTCTCTCCGTAATATAACATCGTGAGGTCGTGACCTTCCTGTGTGAAGTGTTCTGAGATTCCTTAAGTTGTGAAATGGTGCCATATAAATAAAACTGAACTGAAGTCATGAAGACACTTATTTAAAAACCCACTCTTGCCAATCCATGTTCTCAAATCTGTAGTGACTGAAGGTGTTATAATCCTCATATTCTCTCATATGAAGCCCCCTTTAGAGCGGACGGTGCTTTTATAGAACGACAGTATGAGCTTGGCAGATTTCAAACACATGAAATCAAAGTGACAACTTTTTCTAATTGATCATTACGGCTCAGAATGCAGTGATGCAGCTTCCTCTCTCCCAGTTCAGGAATCCCAGCGGGCTGTCTGCTGATGCTGATACTAAAGGTCTTTTTCTGTATCTCCCAGTGAGAACTCATTATTTTATAGGAGCTAACATGGAGCCGAGGATTGCTCTGGCATTAAGTTCTGGATTTCTTGGCCCACCATTGCTGAAATTACGTGCACACAGACCCCTTTTCCACCAAGGAGAACCAGGTGCTAGTGCTGGTGCTTAGTTGGTTTAAATCTTGTTCCTCCGAAGAACCTGTTTGCTTTTCCATTGGCAAGGAGCCAAGTTGGAGCCACGCCATTGTGTCACCGTAAGGCGACTAAGCTTGTATCGATTACATAGCAGCAATACTTGACGATAATATGTCTTTATCTTTATAAAGAACATTTTTATAAAGTTGTTCGTCTTTATAAAGATGTTTATAAGGTCCGCGGAGGTCTGCGAGGTGGAGGTTGCCTGTTGCCCACCACCAGCACATCCGTGGTTGCGGACGTGGATGTCCTGGTGGTGGGTCACAGTTGTACCGGACTTCAGTGCATCAGTTTGTGCAAAACTTCCATGTGTTCACTCCAATACATGTGGGATCTGGACTAGGGATGTGCTGCCGAAAAAGGACACAAATTACCGCTCCTGCGTCCCTTTCCCCCGTTGATCGTTGGTCATGATAACCCCGCCCCCAGCCCCTGACGTACTCGGTGCTTAGCTCTGGCCCAGCCAAGAGTTGGTGCTTGCTAAGAACCGGTTTTTAGCACCTGGAGCCAGTGCTTAGGTGGTGGAGACACAAAGAACTGGTGGTAAGTCAAGGTCCGTGTATGTCACGGCCATTCGTTTTCTTATTTTGAGATTTCAAAATAAAAACGAAAAATAAACCGTTTCCCTTTTTTTTCAGTAATAATACAAAATGAAAAACGGAAAACGGGCCCCAATTCATTATCCATTATCCGTTATCCCATTTACTTAGATGTGTTTGTAAATGGAAATTAAAATTAAAATACACCCGTGGAAAACTTATTTCTCTACTTCCTGTTGGTTTTGGCTCCGTGACCCGTCTGACTTCTGATGAGGAAGGATCTGGTATCTAAAGCTCCAGTGTTAGCTCACTGTTAGCAGACCTTGCTGTGTGCCGTGGCCTGATGAAGACCCACTGTGGGGTCCAAACGTTGCTTAGCACACATTGTTCACTATTTCACAGTGGACTTTTCACCAGTGTGGGGCTCATTTGTCCATTTGGAGAGACCTTGTGTTGCCGCTAGCTCTGCTGCTAGCACTAAATCGCTAGCGTTCGGCTGCTTTTCGGGATGTTTTTGGGGAGGTTTGGAGGTTTTCTGTTACTTTAGCTTTGCCAGAAAGCAAAGTAGCGATTTAGCGCTAGCGGCGGAGCTAGCTAAATTGCTAGCTCCTCTTCAGAAGTCAGACGGGTCACGGAGCCAAAACGAACAGGAAATTGAGAAATACGTTTTCTATGGGTGTATTTTTATTTTCATTTCCATTTACAAACACATCTAATTAAATCGGATAATGGATAATGAATTAGGGCCCGTTTTCCGTTTTTCATTTTGTATTATCACTCAAAAGAACGGTAAAGGGTTTATTTTTTGTTTTTATTTTGAAATCTCAAAATAAGAAAACGAATGGCCGCGACGTACACGGACCAGTCAGGCACTGGCTCCGAACTAGCACTGGAACCAGCTCAGTGGAAAAGAGGTAAGAGAGTGGGAACACTCCATTTCTATGACAACATGTCCTAAAACACAACATGGCTCACAACTGATCCTCCTAATAAGGTCAGTAATGGTGCCCTAATCACAATATTTGGTCACCAAACAATCTGACGAGGGAAAAATCTTAAAACTAACAGTGCAGGATTTATTGGTTAGATTAGCAGCAATTACTTCAACATACATCACCATATCAATAATAATATCAAAGCTATATCCACTGTTTTGCTTCATAATGGCTCATATGATAAGTTAGAACAATAATAAACAGACTAACAGAAAGCAGAAGCTCCTATAAGTTACTAAGCCTTCACTAGCAAGAGCATATGTTTGAAAATGCATGGCCAAATAGTGTAATATATCCTTCTGTTGCTCCTCATTTACATTCAAAGTCTGATGATTTCATACATTTTTCTTTTTGTTAACAAATCCCATGAAAACACTAAAAACAACAGTGAGTTAATCCAGCTCCTGTCTGCGTGTCAACAGCCTGAATTCCTCTGTGCCACAGACATCGATTGTTATTCTAAACACATAATAAGCCACATTTTTCCCCCCCTTTTCATCGTAATGAACACGGCAAATGTTGTTTATTTTGATTCAGTCATTTGTACAGTGTTCCGCTGCCAATCCATGGGTGAAAGTGGCACCACATAAATGCACTGTTTACTCCTGTGAGCGTTCGCTTAAAAAAAAAAAACAACCACAGTCCACGCTCTTTTCGGAAAATTGCTGGTTCTTTTTTTTGTTGTTGTTAGATTTAAGTATATGTCTGTGATCCATTTTAAAGATTGACATTCTCACTGGCAGTTTATGAGGCTGAGAGCTACAGACTGACCAGGAAGTGAGAAGTACTGAGAAATATAGCATACTGAAGAGTCATCCTTTAGGGCCACGTACAGCCCAGTTTGACCTCAAGTGGGCCGGACCAGTAAAGTCATAGCATAAAAATCTAAAATAACTCCTTAAAACCCACTTTCATAGACTTGCTCTTATTTAAAGTTTACTTTTTGCTTAATTAGTTTTAGTGTTTTGTTGATTTATTTATTTTTCTCTATTATGTCCTGTTTATTTCACATGTGCCCCCCTCTAACCAGTGTGATGTTGTTTTTAAATTTTTTAAAATTCTTTAATTCAATTTGTTATGCATTCTAATCTTTCTTATTATTCATTTCTTATTATTATTTTTACTATTATTTTGTTGACTGCTGTGCCTGTCTCCTCATGTCTTGCCTGACTATTTCTATGCTTACATGTTCTGATTGTCAAAGCACCTTGTGAACACTGTTCTTCAAGGTGCTATATAAATAAAGTTATTATTATTATTATAAAGATATTGACATCTCCAAATTTTCCCTTTCTTTTAGTGCTAAAAAGGTACATTCTAAAAATGTCCACATTTACTATTTTTTTACAAAACATTATGAATAACCTGAAATTTCTTAAGAAAAATTAGTGCAATTTCAACAATATGATTCCTCAGTTTATCATGTACAAATGTGCATTACAAACATTTTGTCACAGGCATCTCGGAACTGAACAATATAGTATTTTACTTTATGATCAACTGGTCGAGATCTACAAGTTACTAAAAAATTTACAGTTTTAAAGCTTTACAAGGCTGCACGGTGGCTCGGTGGTTAGCAGCGTCGCCTCACAGCTAGAAGATCCCCGGTTCGTGTCCCAGTTAGGACGCCTGGGATCTTTCTGTGTGGAGTTTGCATGTTCTCCCTGTGCAGCGTGGGTTTTCACCAGGTACTTCGGCTTCCTCCCACAGTCCGAAAACATGCTGAGGTCAACTGATGATTCTAAATTGTCCGTAGGTGTGAATGAGAGTGTGCTTGATTGTCTGTCTCTATATGTAGCCCTGTGATAGACTGGTGACCTGTCCAGGGTGTCCCCTGTCTTCGCCCGAGTCTGCTGGGATAGACTCCAGCCCCCCCGCGACCTGACAGAGGATTAAGCGGAGTATAGATAATGGATGGATGGAAAAATTTACAATTTGTAGTTAATGTCGTCTCTGTACGTTTTATACTTTGCAAAGACATCCCCCCAGGCAGAGATTAGACCCTCTGGCGGGCCGGTTTTGGCCCTCGGGACGTATGTTTGACACCCCTGCTTTTGGGTGTTTTTGCTCCTGTCACATTTTTACTCTTTGTGGGTTCATTTTTCACTGCAACATAAAGTCCTGCACCTCTACGGAAACAGAACAACCACAGATGTCTTTTGTCTCCATGGCACAGTTATAATGCCATTAATCATAAAAAAGAGGAAAAAGTAGATTTTCTTTGACTATCTGTTCCATATTTTTACAACTTTACAAACAAAGTGCTTTTTGTTACACCCCTGCACATCAACTCTACAAAGATATTTCACCATTCAAAATGTATCCTCCAACAACTTACTCCTCTGCATGCTGATTCTGAGCCATTTATTTTATTGACAAGGTACGTTTTATTTCCCTTTCCATCCCTCTCGTCGTCTTCTCTCTGCTTTTACACAGCCTGCAGTTCATCTGAATTTTTGTCATGCGAATGCTGGTTACACCCGAGTCATTCATGGCTTCACAGTTGCACCAAAGAGCACAGAATTTTATTTATTTTTTTACAAAATCTAAAGCAAATTGTTTATTTTTCGAATTTTTCAAATGACACATGTAGAATAAAGTAATTTTAATGAAATATTGTGATTTTTAGGCCTATATTTGGTTAATTTTCCCAACAGAACTGCCCACAGGTGACACCAATGACACCAAAAATTCAATGACTTTTTTCTGCTTCTACAATTTCTGGCTAATTTTTAAAAGATAACATGCTTCTTAAATTAGCTAGCTGGTTTGGTGATACAGAGGGCCGATATAAATATTATATAATGCTACAGGCACTGATAAAATCTACAAGAAAGAATAGAAATGATACATTGCTGCAAAAATGAGAATCTACATCAGTTAAGGATTCCTGATTCTTTCACACTGCCTTCCTCCAGTTTCGCTCATTAAGCCGCAGACTTCTCCGGGTTTCCTGGTGGAGACAATACATATGTCAGGAAACACCCCGAAGCCGCTGCTGAAATGTTTCACCGGCAGATACAGACATCAACAGGCCACTCTGGAGGAGCCTATACATTATCTATCTCAGTCCCTGTGAGCCATACCTGTTTTGATGGTAACAAATGGTGGCGGCGAATGTAGGCCAGGAGTCAGCACACATCTCCGGATGAAAATGAGCTGGTGTGGAGGCATATGCAACACTCCTCCAAGAGCCTGGAACACGCAACACAATGCAGCAGGGAAAAGGCCCGAAATAACAAGCAGCTCGCCATCTCTGCAGAAGAAAAGGGCACACAAACAGCACCGGAGACTATATTCGGTGGAGTGCGGCTTCTTTTAGAATCAAGAAATGATATTGGCGTTTTGGGCTGAACTCGCGGTTCTTTTCTAACCTACTACCACACTTCTTTATGTTTCACAGAGCCGAGAGCTTTCAAGATGATCATTTAGCTTCTTTTTTCAGTGGAAATGCCTTGAATCAATAAAGAATTTGTCTGTGAAAAGTGATTTACAGATATACAGCTTAATGGAAATATACATACAGCTCCTACAGATAATAAAAAATCCAGACTTTAGTCTCCATACAAAGAAATATTTACTTTGCTCGCCCTTGAAAGCCAACATTTACCTGGAGTCATCTCAAATCCTGACAAAAGCACAACTTATCCGTCTATTTTCTTTAAAATATTACACAGGCGTGATTAAAATGGATTTTATATTCCTGTGAGAGCTTAATCAAGACTTCGCAGCTGCAGTCTCCCTCACTCACGGCTGATCTGTGTGTTTATGCTTGTGTTTTTTTTTTTTTGTACTGAGCAGACTGGCTGCTGCTGCTGCTGCTGCTGCTGCTGCTGACACTGACAGCTGACTGAGCTGCTGCTCATTCACCACAACCGAGCAGCCAGCTGTCAGAAGTTCAGCCGCTCTCTGGAACGTCAATCCATCATAGACGTTTTTCACTAGCAGCTCCCCCAAAACTGAAGGGAGGAAACCGACGACTCCCTGCGCTTCATGTTTCCACGTGTCGAGCTCTGCCTTCAAAACGGGATCTTTAATATCACGGTGAGTAATGTTGTATGAGATTCTTTATTAAAAGAAGAAGAAGAAGAGTGCATTTCCCTGTCAGTGAAATAAAACATATCTGGACATCTTCACCTGTTGTGAATTCACAATCTGAGAACTGCTCTGCGTGCTCACAGTCCGGCTCCTGTACAACCACATTTGCCCTGCTTTGTCGTTGACGGTGTCTTTTTCACTCCACTTGGCCGGAGGAGGAATCTGCTCAGCTTTAATGAGGTCAGCGAAGAAGAACTGGTGCAGTGAAACACACCACACACCTTCGCCTACAAACTCACTATCATTCAGTCTGTCTTCGTGCCAGAATGACTGAAGTGAGCGAAGAAAGACTTTTGTGGAGTCAATTTATTGCTAGCTAGCCTCAATTACCTCCTTTCTGACTCTATTTTTCATCAGCAGTGTCAAGTTCCCCCCGAGGCTTTGCCTTATAACCACCTAATCATTTATACTCACCGGAACACATTTTGTTACATCTTGTCAGATTTTCTAGCAATAAATTCTGCTACACAGAGCACCCAAGGAAACCGAAAATCTTCACAGAGCAGATTTTAAATGTACAGCTTCAGAAAACCACAGGTCAGGCATCAGTCAACGCAATTCTCCTGCTTGACTGAGGACTATTGAGAATTAGTCTGAACTGATGTGTAAACCAAGCGAGCTGCTGAGCTTGTGGATCAATGTGTCTATTATCTTTTCCGGACAGATCAATGGAGCTGAGGAATGAGCTGTGAATGGCAAAAAAAAGGCGGGGGGGGGGGAGGAGACATGTGCAAACTCACCAACCAGGTTAGACTCAACCCCATTATCTGAGCATGTCAAGACTGTCGACAGATAACCTTTATTGCCTCGAATGAGCTCAACCTCAGTTTCAGCTCATGTCTGATAAAATGAGCCACTATGACACCATTCACCAAAAACAATCACCTGTTTTTTTTCCTGTCAAGGCTAATTGCAGTTTCCTCAGACCTGTAATGCAAATCCTAAGCGAGAGCCGTGTGTGCACATTTCCACCGAACTGAATGCAGACGACTCAACTCTATATTTATACACACGTATGATATACGAGCCTTTGCGCACATTTACAAATTGTGCCCTTGGCTGGGATAACACCAGAGAATATGAAGTCGAGTGCAGACGCAGAGGCGATGAAGTGACAGTAGCCAGGTAAAGCACAGCGAGGTAATCTAATAGGACATGTAAAAGGGCCCCTCCTCATGGCTTATTCATTAAAGGGGATGCCATTACTGAGAATGGCGAAGGGCTATGTGAGGGATATGCTGGCGGGGGCATTTTCCCTGGTGTCACAGAGTACAGAGGAGAGGACAGATGCTGCGAGGCTCGGCAGGCTGATGCAGTAGCAGCACTGAATGCAGATCGCACATGCAGGGAAACGATGCTTCGCTCTCAGCTGATGGATAACCGCTTCTGCATGACACACACTCATGATTCATGCAGATGCTGATTGATATGGACAGCCACGTGTAGCTGATTCCCAATAGTCCATTATGTGAGTATTGCTGATTCAGCAATCCGAACCGGCATCTCTCATAAGAGCAGAGATGCGAGGTAATTGTGGAGAAAAGCCTCTAATATAATATGCAAACCTTGCTGTGCTTCAGAACAGGTGAGCGTTGCCCTTGTCGGGCAGGAATCAGGGTTAATGTGAGATGCATGCAGCAACTCCAGAAGACGAAGGATCACAGGGTTCAACCGGGGGCCCAGGCAGAACAAAATCATGGTGAAAAAATAAAAAAAGAGCCTCGCTCCTGCAGTGAGAAGCAGAGAGCGCTGCACTGCTGCAGAGAATAGCCAAGACGCTGATGCCTCAAACACACAGAATTTCTAATGGAAGCACCATTATCTGTACAATGCCCAGTGCAGCGCAGTGCAAATGTCATCAGGGGATGCTGGGAAGTTTACCGCCACGCGTGTCTCTATGAAGAAAAGACACTGCATAAAGGGAAGTTCAACCTTAATGCCCGACTAAATGATGGATGATCTCACTCTCACAGAGTTGTGCAACGTACAAAAGACAAATTTGGTTGGTCAAGATATTTCTATATTTTAGCGCACTGCAGAATAGCCACAGTAGAGCAGTGCATCCTGGGTAATGGAAGGTAAGGAACAGGGATTGCAGATTAAGGACATTTTACTTTACTGAAGGGGATTTTTTTTTTTTTAACCTATAGAAACTTTGAGTGAGTTTGTGAGATTCCACATTCACTTACTGCTTGCATGATTATTACTCATTTGTCATAGTGTCTGGTGCCACTGTGTGCAATCATCCTGTGGTGTGTCTTGTGTTTTGAGCTCTGTTGACGTACCAGGTAGAAATATGATTCATAGTGGTTTCTTAGAGTAGCTATAATAAATCGAGTATTCTTTTTTTACTATATAACCAGGTGACAAATCATTATCTTGATTTAAAAACATTGGCTCTCTTCGCTTATTTTAACGCCGTTACATTTTCCAATATCGGATGAAATAAACGTTCTTAAATAGTCTTTTTGAAACTCACACCTGGAGACGTCCTTCCAGGCATTTTTCTGGGGAAATTAGATTTCAGTGATTTCGGATATTGTGACAAGTCTCAAAGCACATCCAGGGAAACGGTGGCCTCTCTGTGGAGCAAGCAGTTCCTCACTGAGGCTTGAGCACCCTCATATCTCAAAGCAGCTTTTTGCTGTGGTGTGAAAATGAATAAAAGCGGGATGGAGAGTTATGTGTGCGTGGAGGGGGTCTCTCTGGTGAGGAGTCCTTTACACTGATGATTCTCGTGGGGGGGTGGGTGGGTGTCGAGGCGGGGGAGGAGGAGGGGTTGTCGAGGAGGTATAGGGAGGAGAGGAGGGCGGACTGAGGATGTGCACACACACTGACCCTGGAGGTTGCGTTCCCCTTTAAAAGTCCCATCCCACTCAGATACGCAGAGCTCATGCAGGATCTGCTGCGGCAGTGGGGGAACACTGCTGAGCTGTGCAGTTTGTGCTGCCAGCAAGCGTGCAAAGAAGAGGAGGGGGAGCGAGCGCGTACAGGAGGAGGAGGAGGAGGAGGAGGAGGAGTGAGGCAGAGAGAGGGAGAGAGAGAGTGCAAACAATGTCATTCTGTTCAGGAGGCAATGCTGCAGTCAACTTTGCCGCGCCATGAAAGAACATCACCAGCAACCAAGAGGCTCAGAGTGAGTGCAGAGAAGTTTTCCTCCTCTTCCTGCCTGCCGGTGATGCGGTCCTGAGACTCGTCTGTAGGTATACATTTCCTTTCCTCTCTCGTCTTATTTGCCTTGTGTGCTGTCTCCTTACGTGTCTTCCTTTTTCGCGAGGGATGGTGCACTTCTTTAATCAGCCTTACAGGAGTTGATGTGTCGGTGTGCATGCCTGCAGTGTTGGAGCTCCTGGCTGCTACTGTCTCATCAGTTTCAGCCTCCTCTGCACCAGTAATAACCAAGCAGCGGCCAGCCAGACAGCCAGTCAGTTAGCAGTCAGGCTCCACTGCTCCCTCATCCATGTTTAACACATGGTACAGGCTGGAAATAGCAGCCGGCGTGTCAGATAGCGGCTGAGAGGACTCGTCATTTGACACAAGGACAAAAAAACTCACAAGGATGCAGAGTTCCCTCCACTAGAGGAGACTTTTTATCTTTGTTGACCTAGCTGTTAGAAGAGTGCCGACATTCCTAGCTCTCTACTTTTCTTTTTTTTCCCTCGTTGTCGGTTTATATTTGACATATTTGTGAGCATGATGCTGTTAATAATGAGCTATTGTGTCTGTGATTCTGTTGCTGTCGGTGTCTGAGTGCTGAATGGGGGGAAATGAGAACGAGGCTACAGTGGCCTGCATGGGACAGGGGAGCTGTGGTGCAGTCATGAAGTTGTGCTGTAGCTAGTAGGACTTTTCTACCATCCTGTAAGCGGATGAGGGCGCAGAGTGCAGCTCTGTAAGATTTTTTTTGAAGAGTTTGACACAGACTGTGTGTGACAAAGTGTACTGAGGTGTTCATGCATTTAGATTTATGTGTCTCTTGGATAAAAGCAGGTATAAAAAATGTTTCTCAGGCCACAACCACGCTGACACTCTGCAGCATTGCCAGCAGTACCTCAGCAACTCTCTGCTGCAAAAGTCAGCGTTGCTTCTTTTGTCTTATTGCAGTGTCTACGCTCAACTCCAAGCCTTTTCCAAAGCGATGTCAAAACAGTTTAAGGGGGAAACGCTTCATTTTAAAGTGAGTGAGGATTCAAAATGTGCTCTAGAAACCAGTGTGGAAGGTGTGAATGGTGAGTCCAGCCAGGTCAGTTTGACTGCATGCAGGCTCAGTCAGATGTGAGTTCACCTCAGGTAACTGTGCTAAGACCTTGAAAAAGCCGGCCCTGCACCGTCAGCTGGTTCTGCATGAGGCAAGAAGTCCAGAGCATCTCTCTCTGGCCTTCAGATTTCTCCCCACTGCAGGCAGGCGAGTGATGATGATGGTAGCAAACTGCACTAAAGGTTCGCGCTACATCCGGAGCCTGACATCATCTCGGAACATCTGCAGTTCTCCTGCTCACACTTTTCACTGAGGGTGGGTGCTGCACCGCCAGCAGAGGAAACTGCCGCACTCACCTGATGTTCCTTGCACCTCACTTCTGCCCTCCCCCCACCTCCCACCCTCTCTCCTCATCTTCCCTCCTCCTCTTTTCCTCGTCTCCAATTTCTCTACTGTAGTCTCTCTCAGAGGTACAGTTGCCCGGCACAGCGGCTCACCGGCATGCTTTGCACCTCTGTGATTCGGCCCCCTCCTCCTCCTCCTCCTTTCTCCTCCACTCAGCCCCCCCCACCCCCACCCCCCCTGCTGAAAAAGTATGCAGCACATGCTCTCACCATCCTCCTTGAGCAATTTGCCTGAGTGACTAGAGAGAGGAGAGAGAGAGAGGAGGAGGAGGAGGAGGAGGAGGAGGAGGAAAAAAAAAAGCAAGAGCCAGTGAGCCGGCAGCAGAACAGCAATCCTGCAGTGTCCTGCAGCAGCTGAGTTCCTGCAGTGCTGGCCTCTAATAGCACACATGCACACACACACCACACAGACACACTCACACACATAACCACACACATACACACACATAACCACACACGTATACACACCATACTCATAAATGCAAATACACGGGAATAGAGGGACGTACATCGAGACTATGATTCTCCCTCAGACAGACAGTCCTTCGGTCACGTGACGCCGTGGTGGTCAGAGTGAGGCAGAGCAGGCCGTCTCACTCTGTATCACTGAGCTGAGTTCAGAGGCAGAAGAGAAAGAAAAAGACACACTCTCTGCCCGTGGAGCGCCACAGGGAGGCACTGGTGAGATTAGCCGATTGCCCCCCCTTCTGATGGTGCATTGTCCCGTTCCAGCACTCCAGTTCCGATGATGTAATCAATGCAGCAAGCTTTGAACTTGCCGGGCTGGGGGCTCCTTCCCTCCCCCCCCGACTCCCCCCTGACTGACACAGATGCAAATGCGAGGCCTCAGCTGCAGTCTGTGTCCCACGTGGAAGATGAATAAATTACAGTTTTATGTGATGATTTGGCTATTAAAGTGCAGAAAATAATTTCCTGTGAGTGGGGCGAACTCGATGGTCGTCCATATTTCACTCTGGTGTAAACATGCAGTTCAAGTTCTCCATTAATTAACTCAGTTGGTGAAACTACTGCTGGCACTTCGTCAAAGCGCTACAGTGCAGTGCAGTGCCGCATCACCACTTCCAATAAATTAAGGCAACTGTCTGCAATCAAATGCGCCTCCGCTGCTCTTTTGCAAAGTTGCTCCGCTGTCAGTGGGGCAAAGACAAACGTCGGAGCGGAGCTAAAAGGCGCTTTGGGTTCGTTCTGGGCGTAACATCATAGTGACTTTGCTCTTTCATTGATAAGGTCATCAGTCTGTTGACAGGCTGCAGTGGAGAGCAGCACCAGTGATGTACAGTGTGGTGCTGTGGAGATGCTCAGGCAGCCAAACTCAGACCATATTGTAGCAGGTGAGTTTTGCTGAGCTGGCTCCTGCCGCTGTACCCAGAATCTGCCTAGTGATCAACTTCCACTACAGCAATGATGAACTGGCATCACCCCCCCCCCTCTGGTAAAGACGAAAAAAAACCTCAGCTAACATCAGTGCAGCTCTGAATAATTAGCGCTCGTGGATGGTGATGATTCTGCACATCTGATGCAGCTGAATGTGTCTGTGGCTAAACAGCATGCACCGCACGCTTGTGTATGTATCTCTGTCATCTGTCAGATAAGACGACTCTTTCCATACTGCGTTTAAAAATTGGGCTTTAAATTTAGCTCTAACATAAAATGTCACCACTCCAGGAAAAAGAAAAAAAAAATCATAAGTGTTTCATATCTTTGCCGGTGCATATGATTTTCACAGTTTTATAATTCACACTGATGGGCTTCATCTGTAATTGATGTGACCCACTGAGGGCTACTGTATAATACGATTTGATGAATCAGCAGCTTTCATTAGTATGCTGCGCCGGTGCCTGGTTACAGCTTCCATAAAGTATGGCTGTGTTAAAGATTAAGTAGGAACACTTGCTAATCAGAGCATGCCAGAACAGCAACACTGAAATTCAAAACATTACAAGAAACCTTTGAGCTTCATCCAGAAAAAGACTGCGATTTTAGCTCTAACCAGGAAATACAGGCACTGAACTGCTACCAGCCTCTGGCCAGAGAAGTTTTTTCAGCTGATCTGGCGAGTCGATTGAAAGAAGCTCCTCTCTTTAACACTTTATCGCTCAGTTGTCCCCTCGCATCATCTCTGTGAAGAAATCTCCTTTAACCGCCTAATGCACCATCAAGCAGCGGCTCCTTCATGTGTCTAAAAGTGAATGCTATGCTAACTTACTGAAGCAGGCTGAGTCATGCTTGGTCTTTTCTGGGTTTCCCCCCTTCTCTGATCCTCTGCTCCTCCCCCTTGTGGTCTAGGCTCATACACCCCGTCCGGCTGCTGGTGGCGTGTTGGAACATGCCTTGACTTGTTGTGCTGCCTGAGTGAGGCAGAGAGAGAGAGAAAGAAGAGGCTGGTGGTCAACAGTTAGTGTTGGAGGAACCCTGCAGCACCCGTGGACAGACTTCTGCTGATGGAGACGAGGGTGGATGGAGGAGCTCTGCTGCTGCTGCCGCCTGGTGAGTGTCTGTGATTAAATGCCTCTCACATATATTATTGCAGCTTCTTTGATTGTCTAGGTTAATTGTTTCCACGCACAGGAAAACACTAATCAAAAGATGCCGACTTGAGGCCTTCGGATCAGCGTGTTAAGGGCCTGTAAGTTAACTCAAGTGTAAATGTGAAAATGCTCAGCGTTGTGAAAGCGTCCAAGCCGAGTCTTGATGCTGACATGACGCCGTGGCAACTATACAAAAGGTTACTCAGCGCTGAGAACCGCGATACACCCAAACACGAGTTACACAGTGGCACAGTAACCTCCAGCAGCACCAGTGACCCTTCTGCTAGTCGCCGGGGGGCTCCGCCATCATTGTGTGGCCACAGTTTGATCCTCACGCTGAAGGACAGCTGTTTTTGTTATTGTGTCCTCCCTGTGTTGAGAGTAAAAAAGACATTTCCATCAGGAGACCCAGCAGGCCGCCACTCAGTCCTGAAAAAGCCCAAAGAGAGAAGCGGCTCTCCCGATTTTGCATCCGAAATCGAGTTTCTGTCCAGGACTGACACAAGATTCAAGCGGCTCTGAAGTCTCAAAGGAGAAGTGTCATCAGGGTTTCAGCCTGCAACGCGATTACGCACAGTGAACACTGAAACGCAGATAAACAGGGCCAGACTGTCCATGTTGTCACACATAATCACATGCTACTGATAAGCTCTGCAGCAAGAACTCATACAGGCTTGTGAAACCTCAAACACATTAATCACTCAGTGACTCAGATGATAATCATTTAGTGTCCAGTGTACTATGATCTGTGTGTTTTACTTGTGTGTGGTCAAGCAGGCAGATAGTTACTGGGGCAACTGTGTATTTCTGGTAACCAGGGCCGGTGCAGACTCCAAACCACTGAATTAACACGCTGAGGTTTGGCAGGTAACCCTGATTCAATCAATTCACACCCAGCGTTTCTTTAAAAAAGTAGTTTTAAAAGTCAAAGTCGGAAAAAACTAACGTACTTCCTGTTTATTTGACGCTGAAAAGCACAATAAATACGTGGGATTCTGCTGCGTAAGACCTTTGGGAGAGGCTAAGCTCCGGCGGCAGCGTGCTCGTCATGTGTGCACAGAAACATGGCTCTACAGTAAATACTAATGTCATTGTTGGCTGTAAGATGATTAGGTTTGCGGAGCGGAGAAGCATGACTGTTGGAGCGCTGTTAGCTGACACTGGAACAACCGAGAGATGAGGAGCGAGGAGGGGCGGTGATGTAAAGCGGAGCGTGCAGGGCTGCTGATGGGTAGTTTGGCTGAATGCGTGTGTCGTGGTATCACACAGTCGGAGGCCTGACAGCAGAACGGTCCTGCAAAGTGTAGGTGAGGATGTGTTCAAGGTTTTTATTTGACAGGTTAGGCACTTTGGGATTCTTGTGCAGGGCTCTCTTGGAAGTCAAGGAAACACGCCTAGTCAAAATAAAAAATATCAAAAACAGTCTACAAGAGTAATAAAAGAGAAACACAAGAATATAGTAAAAAAAATCTGGATGCTGCAGCTGACGTGTGAAACATTGCAACTGTCCAGAAGTATGCAGATGAAATATTGTATGTTACGTGTTGTGGTGAAGCGACGGCAAATCTGTGATGCTGAGGAGAACTGAGGCCTATATGTTAAATATATAATAGATATTTATTAAGGAGTCCCATAGTTGCTTTGACAAATGCCCTTCTGAGACGAACCCTGTGTGCGTTATGCGTCTCTACAATTCAGCCCGACCAATGCTGGATTTTTCGGCCGTTAGCAGCTCACCACCATCTGCTCAGCTACAATGCATGCTCTGCTACATGTGCTGCAGCCAGAGCTTATTTTATTGCAATTGATGGAGTCTGAGGCGCTTTGCTGGACAAACTGTGCGATGACGTAATTTCTAAGTGACCCCCAAGAACCATTTTCTGTTATGTTTTGTAGAAGGCCGTCAACATACACGCCGATGCCATTGTATCTGTGACAGCTGACGATGCATCAGTCAGGCTCTTCTCCACAGATATTTTAAGTGAGATAATTTTTGTAACACGTTTTAAGCTTTTAGTTGCTGCACATACGTACGTATACACAGTTTTGACCGAGGACTCATGTCAGTAAAGGTTTCCGATACCAATAAGATGCTCAAGTTGCTAAGAACAAATCCCTTGCTTTGCTCACTTTATACTTCATCTTTCATCGAACAAATTAAGCTTAATTACATCGGCTTGTGAGGCCGTCTCAATGCAAGAGCTTTTTCTAATAAAATTATCAAAATATAACAATATTTCATATATTTAAGAGCATATACATTTAAAGCAAAATTTATAGGAGGAATACAAAAACTTCAGGAAAAGATCAAAGAACATTTTATGCCATTTTAAGCATCTGACACATTTTTTAAAAAAGGTTTTCACAGTTTGTAATTTTTCGATTGATTTTTGAGTCAAACAGAAAAATGCATGTCCACTTGTTTAGGTAGTCGATTTATTGTTAACCCAATTTTCACGTCAAAACACCACATATGTCCTTATGTCTTGACTGTCAGGGTTTCCTTTGCGTTATGTGACACTAAGTTCTCTAAATTGATGAACTGAGAAAATATTAGCACATTAATTGCTAGAGAAAAATAATCATTAGCTGCCTCCCTGTTCATGTTGTCATATCTTTTTAGCTCTCGATCACATTTGCACCAGTTTGTCCTTCTGCACCAGCCGGAAGTCAACTCTAATTTAAGACGTATTTAACCTGACTAACCCAGCAAATACCCGCTAATATTTGTGCACAGATTTTCCCACAACCCTCCTCTTGTTTGGTCAACAGAGCAGAAATATGAAGAAGAAACTCTTGTCAGTAAAGGCGGACCCAGCCTGAGGCCTGTTTGTCGGGGAGGTGTGCGAGTCGAGCCTGCTGCTGCTGTTTGCTGTGTGAAGCGGCGAGGCAGCCGGTCATTCACTTAGCAAGCAGGGTTTTGTTTTCTCTGGCATTCCTCGATCCTGTATTAGGGATTACATCAAGGCCCGAGCAGGAAGGAATTCCTGTCATCATGTGCTCGGCGAAGGCAGCGTCTGGCTCGCCGCGAAGACACAAAAGAGACGCCGATGCGGCTGTCTGGCGGCCGAAAGCGGGTCAAGAGGTGTCGCTGTGTTTGTCTCTGGGACGTTGCGTGCGTCTCTTTGCATGAGACGCTGACAGACGGATAAATATGTAGTGCGAGGGTGTGTTGCATCAGAGGATCACAAATTGCATTTTTCATTTTTTGACATTGGGTAAGGTCAAAATGCTTTAATCACACATCGAGCTCCGTTATACAACCTAAAAAAAAATACGTCACAAAATACACCAAAAGCAGACATGGAGGGCGACAAATGGCCTTGCTGCAGATCTGAACGGCAAAGATGCAGCAGCAGCAGCAGAGAAAGGGTGCTCATCCGACATCCCTCTGTCCTTCATAATTCCCTCTCTTCCCTCGTTTGCCAGCAACTTGCACACCGGTCTCTAGTATCCATGTTGTCCTGTCAGCAAAGCAGAGTCCACAGGGGGAGGACAGTATGGAATGGTCAGCCGGGGCCCAAAAATAGCACTGCAGCGAGCAAACGCAACTGATAGCGAAGGGGATTTTAGCCGTTGTCCCTGAGGTACATAAACACGCACACAAGGTCCGGCAGTGTACGGCACTCAAGTGAACAGGCGCACACACACACACAAACAGACGAGAGCTAAATCAAACCGAGCTTTTTGTTGCAAAATCATGAGTCACGGCAAGTCTATTCTTAGTTCGGGGGTGTTTGTGTTTGCCCAAGTTATGTGCACTTAAAGTGATGCTGCACAAAAGGCTAGAAGGAGATCTGTTTGGGAACAAACTCTGGGTCACTCTGGGCAGCAGAGCGTGGATTTATCAACGCATCAGAGCTGCATAATTCAGAAGAAAGCACCTATATGCAAGTTTAAATGTGGCCCAATTAGGTTGCTTCCATGAAACAGTTGCTCTTCAATCTTTTTTTTTCTCCCCTGCTTCTCTTATAGAGCTTCCGCCTGCTGGCAAAGCACCACATCCACCCTCGGGGGGCTTTGTAGTGCGAGGCCTTCCAACAACACCACAAAGCCGGGCATGAAAAAAAAAAAAAAGTGCGAGAGTCCGTAGTGCCAGACTCGCAGGTGGAAATGTGCAGCAAGGACCAGCCGGGATCCCGCCGAGGCAGAAAACGGATGGTCGGACGCGGCTGCTGTGGGTGTTTCTCTGGCAGTGTCTTAGCTGGTTGTTGTGAGGAGTGAGAACGAAGCAATCAGCAAGTATACTGCCGCAGAAATTCTTCGCAATAAGAGGCCCTGGGATCACAGCCGTCACCGGGGGGGAAAGTAATCAAGGAAAAAAAAAAGCCTTTTCGCAGTGCAGCAAACGCGGATCCTGCTACTGCTGTAAGTTTTTTGTTTTTTTTACCTGATACAGATTTCGATAGAAGACAGATCGACCACAAGCATGGCCTTTTTCATTTACAGCCTCGACAGCATTTACAATCGGAGCAAACTTCTTCACCCCTGTGTTGCACTTCTCACGCTCCTCTGCTGCCATCTTGTGACTGAAAGCAAACCTCCCAGCATGCTTTTGTTCATCCAGCACTGCACCAATTTGTAAAACCTACATTGTACTTTTTTTGTTGCTTTGTTTTTGTTCAGACAGTGTTTAATCCCTTTCATTCAGAAAAGATGGCTTGGCTTACTGTGACTTGAGATCCCTTATTTTTATGCATGTTTCTTTGTCACCAAATTTTCGTTTTGCTTCAAGAATTTCCCCGATCGATTCCTAATTTATGTCACGGCTTTGGTAATTTCTTCCTGTCAGATTTTTAGAACTGTAAAAGAAAAAAAGGGGGAGTAAATAAAAGCCACATAAAGACGGATTTATCAGTTTGCCTTGTTTGTTTTCACGTCACACATGCTTTTTGTAATTACGCGTGTTGTGTAAACCACTTTGCGCTGCGTAAAAAGCACTCCGAGACCCTTGACAAAACGATGCCGACATGTGAATACAGAGGGCCTAATGAGCGCAGACGAGCCAGGTGCATGTTCATTTAGGACGTCGTGCTGCAAATCACAGCTGAGCGTATTGTGTCCTCCCGATCTGCAGCCCTTGATTTAATGTTCACACCTCGAGGAGAAGAAACTTGTGTGCATCTCAAAGCTGATTGCTGATTCTGATGATGATGCAGATGTTTGCTGCAGTCTGCAGGAGAGAGAGAGGGGGAAAAAAAACACCAATGTTCCACTGCACTGCTGCAAACACAGACAAGGGGGTTGCAGTTTTTTTTTTTTTTTCTGGGCTGCAGCAATGCAGAAGCAGTAAAGAAGTCCCGCTCTCGCACAAGGTCACTGCTTCGCGGGCTTGAAAACCTCCCTGCACCTCAGCTCTTTGGCAAAACTGCAATCACAAGGCCGCTAACGAATTAACGGCTGGACACAAAGCGCGGCAGACGCTGCTCATTACTCAAATATGTCACTAATGTTTTCTCTATTATGGGCGTCCTGAGAGTCCAGTGAAATGCTTGATAAGAAGGAAATTTACTCTCAGGCACAAGGTGACTGTGAGCAGTGAACGCTAATTCAATTTGAGTTATATTTTAATTTAAAAATTCCCTTATTGCCCTCCAAGAATGATGACCGTCCCTGTGCCCTGTAACGACATGTTGTCTTCATCTGCTGTGTTTTATAACGATGTAAATCCACATTTATTCTGCTGAAGATTTAAACTTTCATGATACACAACATTTAGAGCTGGATTTATTTGTGTTTTAGCTCATTTTTTAATCGACAGAAATTAATTGGCCATAATGTTAATAATTTGAATCATCTGCAAAGCAAAAATTACACTTACTGATTGCTATTTCATATAAATGTGAATCTGATGCATTTATATTTAATTGTTTTGTTTGGAAAATAAAAAAAACAAATAGAAGTTTGCTTGGGCTCAAAAAGCTATACACTTTTTACATTTTATTGAGCGAAATTTATTCAATTACTCAAAAAGAATGATTTTGAATCTTTTGGCAGTCGACATGTCAGATTTCTGCTGCTAGGATTTTAATTTTAATATAACCTTATTAAATATTTCATTGGTTTCCGATTAAAATTAGATATAACTTTAATAAATGTAATCACAGCTTCACGCCCTAATTGGTCCAAATGTACATTGAACTGATTGTTTTCTTCTATCTTTGTTGTTTTTAGTTTACCAGGTGTGTGTTCATGTGTTGATTCTTTACTACTTAAACTACTTCTAGAGGAGGAAAAAAGGGAAAAGAACCCATTAATTAATTCATAATCTTTAAATCTGCAAACACACAAACGTTTTGCGTAACGCTAGACTGTTAGCAGAATTAAAGTTTTCCGTCCTCAAGCTGAGAAGCAACTGATTTAACAGCATTTTCCTGAAATGCACACAGAGAATCCTGTTTTTACCTTAGTCTAAATTACTTCTTTTATCTGCTATCTTAATAATCTTATTAAGATAGTCTATCTTACAATTTATCCTATAATTTAGAATTTTGTGCAATTATATATACATATTTTTTTAAATTGGTGTTAGTACAGGCAGAACACATTGTGCCGTATTAAACAGTGTTGAGGTAGTTTTACCTACGAGGGTTTTCCAAAATCTTCCTAAACATCGTAGAGGATATTTTCTGGAGTGCAGCGTGACATTAATTCACCTACTCAGGGTCCGTCCATCCATCATCTATACACCGCTTAATCCTCTGTAGGGTCACCGTGAAGGCAGGGGACACCCTGGACAGGTCGCCAGTCTATCACAGGGCCACACATAGAGACAAACAAACACACTCTCATTCACACCTATGGACAATTTAGAGTCATTAATTAACCTCAGCATGTTTTTGGACTGTGGGAGGAAGCCGGAGTACCTGGTGAAAACCCTGGAGAAAATGCAAACTCCACACAGAAAGATCCCAGGCGTCCTAACCGGGACGCGAACCGGGGCTCTTCTAGCTGTGAGGCGACGCTGCTAACCACCAAGCATCCATGCAGCCCCCTACTCAGTGTCTTTCTCTAAAATCCCTTTTTCCCCAGCTGCTGGTGGGCAACGAAGTGCTTTACAGAATTATCTATTTTCAATGGCTTCAAGTCTCCTGCAGAATAAACTTATTTATAATCTCTGAGATGCTTTTAGTAATAATATTCTAAAACTCTACAATCACTGAGCAATGCCAGGTCATTTGTCAAGAGATCTGCGTTTGTAATTTTCCAATTTCTGGCACACAAATGGGATGTTATTGTTAAGTTTCTGCAGCTTAACATCTGTATAGTGTGAACTAGTTTAGAGAAAATAAGAAACTTTTGCATTTACTCCAACAGTTGGTAGCAGTCAGCAATTTAGGTCCGATTAGTCTTAGATAAGGTGAGGTCAGATAGGTCTCCTCCGGTTAGCCTGGGAGTCTATTAGGTGATCTTGCATGCGCTGGTTCCATTGAGACCGGCTGCAGAACTGAACATCTCACTTTGACGCCTTCATCCGCACAACTTTTGAGCGTGCCGGTTTGGACTATTTGGTGCATTTGGACAGCGACCCCTTGAGAAAAAACGAAAGTAATAGGCCTCCTGCCATGAAATGAAAGTGTTAGCCATATTACACGGTTGGTTAACTGCCCTCAGTTGTTTTCATTTCCCAAAAAAAAGAAACTACATTCAGCTCTGACTTTCTGAGATTCTTGTTTTTCTATTAATATCCAGCTTTTTTACTTTGTTTTTATTTAAATTTGTTGAAGTTTGTACAGTGTATATAGTACATGTCTCCATCCATCTGCTTTTATTATCTTCTGAAAGTAGCCATATAAGTAATAAAAATAATAATGAATGGTAAATGTTCTGCACTTATATAACACCTTTTTCTACCTCAGTGGTATCCAAAGCGCTTTACAGTGTGTTTCATATTCTGCCATTCACACACAAACATTCATACACCAATGTCAGGCGCTAATCTGCCATTGGAAGCAACTTGGGGTTCAGTGTTTTGCCCGAGAACACTTCGGCATGCGGAGGGGCCGGGGATCGAACCGCCAACCTTGTGATCAGTGGACAACCCGCTCTACCACCTGAGCCACAGCCGCCCTAAGTAATAATAATAATAATCCATACTTTATTAGTCCCTGTGGGGAAATTCATTCTCTGCATTTGACCCGTCCATACTAGGAGCAGTCGGGGGTTAGGGGCCTTGCTCAGGGGCCCACAGTGGTGGTGACTCAGCCTCCTGCTGGTCCGAGATGCATGAGAATATTTTGGGGGGAATTAGGAACTTTACTGTCAATGTACATGAGAATGCAATGAAATTCTGTTGGCGATCTCTACAGTAGCAGCACGGGTTGCAGGAAATATAAGAATGTATATAAATAAAACATAATTTAAATAATTTAAACCATCTTTTTGCATGACGGGCCCTTTGAGTCTAGCTCTTGGAGGTTTATCATGCCACAAAAAGGATGTTTTGTTTGGATCTTTTAAGAGGAATGCATTTCACACAGTTTGAAAAGTGCAATATGAAGAATGTGTATTATACTACTAAAAAGATTTTGTCACTAGCAATCACAATATATTGATGACACTAATTTAATTTAATTTAATTTAAATTAAGCTATTTCGATGTTTCCAATGTAATCTTGTATTTTACATGTGAAAATCATATGAATGCAATAAATTTAGATGTGATATTCTGCAGTAGTCTTTCGTGTTTATATGAATCATGACTGGGAAGGGGGCAATACTTCAGCATGCTGTCATGTGTCATAAGTGTGACCTCCTCTGGTGTTTGTTCAAGCGGTTGGGTCACACAATTGCGTCCATAAATAGAGTCCTGTCTGCCCCATTACCAGCTGACTGACTTCTGCTTTGCGTTCCGGTTGGTGCAGCGGGGGAGAGAGAGAGGAGAGAGAGGAGAGGAGGCGGGGAGGGAGGGCTTAGGACGCGGGGAGAGGGAAACTTTTAGTTCGGGCTGCCTCAAAAAGCGACGAGCGAAGTTTGCCAAAAGTCATATGGCTCGACTGGAGCGAGAGTTCCGCACCAGACGATGGCAAACGGGAATCAGACGGAGGTGTACCTGTCCGAGCAGGTGATCGTGTTGTGTTCCTGCGCCCTGTCCTTCCTGGGCTCCTCTCTGATCATCCTCACCTACGTTATCTGGTCGGATTTGAGGACGACACCGAGGAGGCTGCTGGTCTACCTCTCCGTGGCCGACTGGCTCTCCGCCGTCTCCTACGCCTTCGGGGTCTGGAGAGTTTTCCGCAGCGACTCGGTCGAGTGCGTCGTCCAGGGAGCGATATCCACTTTCGCCAACACCAGCTCTTTTTTCTGGACCGTGGCCATCGCTGTTTACCTTTACATTTTCATCGTCAGGTCCAGCCAGAGAGTCGCCGACAGCCTGGTGTTGTTCTTCCACCTCGTCAGGTATGTTGTGGCTGTAACTTTGGGAGCTGTTTGGCTGCTAAGCTAACAATTAGCTGTTTATTAAAGCAGCCTCGCCGGTTAGTGGTAACCTTTACCCCGAAGGATCCTGGGATACTAACCCGGTGACCCCTCCGTGCCCCAAGACTACAAAAACACCCCAAATGTGAATTTATATCATATTTTTCATGTATTTTTGGACCGATTTTTTTTTAAAAGTTAGCATCTGCAACATCGTCACTTAGCTTCCTTAAACAACAGAACAGGAGCCGGTGTAACTTGTTTACTCTGGTAAAGTTTGCCACTGGGAGGAATTAAAAACTATTTTTAACATTGAAGTAGTTGTTTTCAGCTGAATTTATATATTACATTGCCATAGTTTAGTCAATAATAAAATAAAGAGTGTTTTTAAGGACACATTTTTTAGCTTTTTAGCTGCCCCAGCGATAAATCTATCGTTTCTATGGTAACAGTGTCAGGAGTTTACAATGGAGTAACGTACGATGAGATCATGACGGGGATTTTAGTGATTTCACGATAATAACAGGCGACTTATTGTGTTAATCTAAC
Organism: Dascyllus trimaculatus; assembly: GCA_024666655.1. Classification (NCBI taxonomy): domain Eukaryota; kingdom Metazoa; phylum Chordata; class Actinopteri; family Pomacentridae; genus Dascyllus; species Dascyllus trimaculatus. The sequence continues at coordinate 43 of JAMOIN010000664.1, read as the reverse complement.
GAAAATTCAGATAAGTCTTATTTTAATGTGTTTTAAAGATAAC
>JAMOIN010001762.1:0-34094 GCA_024666655.1 Dascyllus trimaculatus | reverse complement strand
GTGACATTTTTGACCTCACACCGCGGTATGACTTTTTTGTTACATTTTTGACCTTTTTGTGACATTTTTGACCTCATACCGTGGAATGAAGTTTTTGTGACATTTTTGACATCATCCCGCCAAATGACGTTTTTGCGACATTTTTGACCTCATCCCGCGATATGACGTTTTTGTGACTTTTGTGACGTTTTTGAACTCATACCGCGGTATGATGTTTTTTTCACATTTTTGACGTCATACCGCGGTATGACGTTGTTGTGACATTTTGACCTCATCCCGCGGTATGGCGTTTTTATGAAATTTTTGACCTCATTCCGCGGTATGAAATTTTTGAGACATTTTTGACCTTTTTATGACATTTTTGACATGTATGACGTTTTTGTGAAATTTTTGACCTTTTTGTGACATTTTTGACCTCAAACCGCGGTATGAAATTTTTGTGACATTTTTGACATCATCCCGTAGTATGACGTTTTTGTGACATTATTGACAACATTCTGCGGCATGACGTTTTTGTGACATTTTTGACCTCATACCGCGGTATGACGTTTTTGTGACTTTTGTGACATTTTTGACCTCATACCACGGTATAACGTTTTTGTGACATTTTTGACCTCTTTGTGACATTTTTTACATGATTCCGCGGTATGACGTTTTTGTGACATTTTTGACCTCATTCCGCGGTATGACGTTTTTGTGACTTTTGTGACATTTTTGACCTCATCCCGCGGTATAACGTTTTTGTGACATTTTTGACCTCATACCGCGGTATGACGTTTTTGTGACATTTTTGACCTCATACCGCGGTATGACGTTTTTGTGACATTTTTGACCTTTTTGTGACATTTTTGACCTCATACCACGGAATGACGTATTTGCGACATTTTTGACCTCATCCCGCGGTATGACGTTTTTGTGACATCTTTGACCTCATATCGCGGTATCACGTTTTTGAGACATTTTTGACCTTTTGTGACATCATCCCGTGGTTTGACGTTTTCGTGACGTTTTTGACATCATCCCGCGGTATGACGTTTTTGTGACATTTTTGACCTCATACCGCGGTATGACGTTTTTGTGAAATTTTTGACCTCATACCACGGTATGACGTTTTTGTGACATTTTTGACCTTTTTGTGATATTTCTGACCTCATACCGTGGTATAACGTTTTTGAGACATTTTTGACCTCATACGGCGGTATGACGTTTTTGTGACATTTCATGACCTCATCCCGCGGTGTGACGTTTTTGTGACATTTTTGACCTTTTTGTGACATTTTTTACATGATTCCGCGGTATGACGTTTTTGTGACATTTTTGACCTCATACCGCGGTATGACGTTTTTGTGACATTTTTGACATGATTTCCCGGTATGACGTTTTTGCGACATTTCATGACCTCATCCCGCGGTGTGACGTTTTTGTGACATTTTTGACCTTATGCCGCGGTATGACTTTTCTGTGAAATTTTTCACATCATTCCGCGGTATGACGTTTTTGTGACATTTTTGACCTCATCCCGCGGTATAACGTTTTTGTGACATTTTGACCTCATACCGCGGTATGACGTTTTAGTGACGTTTTTGACCTCATTCCGCGGTATTACATTTTTTACCTTTTTGTGACATTTTTTACATGATTCCACGGTATGACGTTTTTGTGACATTTTTGACCTCATACCGCGGTATGACGTTTTTGTGACATTTTTGACCTCATTCCACGGTATGACGTATTTGCGACAGTTTTGACCTCATACCGCGGAATGACGTTTTTGTGAATTTTGTGACGTTTTTGACCTCATACCGCGGTATCACGTTTTTGTGACTTTTGTGACGTTTTTGACCTCATACCGCGGTATGATGTTTTTGTGACATTTTTCACCTCATACCGCGGTATAACGTTTTTGTGACATTTTTGACCTTTTTGTGATATTTCTGACCTCATACCGTGGTATAACGTTTTTGTGACATTTTTGACCTCACACCGCGGTATGACGTTTTTGTGACATTTTTGACCTCATCCCGCGGTATAAAGTTTTTGTGACATTTTTGACCTCATGCCGCTGTATGACGTGTTCGTGACGTTTTTGACCTCAAACCGCGGAATGACGTATTTGCGACAGTTTTGACCTCATACCGCGGTATGACGTTTTTGTGACTTTTGTGACGTTTTTGACCTCATACCACGGTATAACGTTTTTGTGACATGTTTGACCTTTTTGTGACATTTTTTACATGATTCCGCGGTATGACGTATTTGCGACAGTTTTGACCTCATACCGCGGGATGACGTTTTTGTGACATTTTTGACCTCATACCATGGTATGACGTTTTTGTGACATTTTTTACCTTTTTGTGACATTTTTGACATGATTTCGCGGTATGACGTTGTTGCGACATTTCATGACCTCATCCCCGCGTCATGACGTTTTTGTGACATTTTTTACCTCACACCGCGGTATGACTTTTTTGTTACATTTTTGACCTTTTTGTGACATTTTTGACCTCATACCGTGGAATGAAGTTTTTGTGACATTTTTGACATCATCCCGCCAAATGACGTTTTTGCGACATTTTTGACCTCATCCCGCGATATGACGTTTTTGTGACTTTTGTGACGTTTTTGAACTCATACCGCGGTATGATGTTTTTTTCACATCTTTGACGTCATACCGCGGTATGACGTTGTTGTGACATTTTGACCTCATCCCGCGGTATGGCGTTTTTGTGACATTTTTGACATCATTCTGCGGTATGACGTTTTTGCAACATTTTTGACCTTTTTATGAAATTTTTGACCTCATACCGCGGTATGAAATTTTTGAGACATTTTTGACCTTTTTATGACATTTTTGACATGTATGACGTTTTTGTGAAATTTTTGACCTTTTTGTGACATTTTTGACCTCAAACCGCGGTATGAAATTTTTGTGACATTTTTGACATCATCCCGTAGTATGACGTTTTTGTGACATTATTGACAACATTCTGCGGCATGACGTTTTTGTGACATTTTTGACCTCATACCGCGGTATGACGTTTTTGTGACTTTTGTGACATTTTTGACCTCATTCCACGGTATAACATTTTTGTGACATTTTTGACCTCTTTGTGACATTTTTTACATGATTCCACGGTATGACGTTTTTGTGACATTTTTTACCTCATACAGCGGTATGACGTTTTTGTGACTTTTGTGACATTTTTGACCTCATCCCGCGGTATAACGTTTTTGTGACATTTTTGACCTCATACCGCGGGATGACGTTTTCGTGACGTTTTTGACATTTTTGACCTCATTCCGCGGTATGACATTTTTGACCTTTTTGTGACATTTTTTACATGATTCCGCGGTATGACGTTTTTGTGACATTTTTGACCTCATACCGCGGTATGACGTTTTTGTGACATTTTTGACCTCATCCCGCGGTAAAACTTTTTTGGGAAATTTTTTACATCATTCCGCGGTATGACGTTTTTGTGACATTTTTGACCTCATACCGCGGTATGACGTTTTTGTGACATTTTTGACCTCATACAGCGGTATGACGTTTTTGCAACATTTTTGACCTTTTTGTGACATTTTTGACCTCATACCGCGGTATGAAATTTTTGAGAAATTTTTTACCTTTTTATGACATTTTTGACATGATCCCGCGGTATGACGTTTTTGTGAAATTTTTGACCTTTTTGTGACATTTTTGACATGATTCCGCGGTATGACGTCTTTGTGACATTTTTGACCTCAAACCGCGGTATGAAATTTTTGTGACATTTTTGACATCATCCCGTAGTATGACGTTTTTGTGACATTATTGACAACATTCCGCGGCATGACGTTTTTGTGACATTTTTTACCTCATACCGCGGTATGACGTTTTTGTGACTTTTGTGACATTTTTGACCTCATACCACGGTCTAACGTTTTTGTGACATTTTTGACCTCTTTGTGACATTTTTTACATGATTCCGCGGTCTGACGTTTTTGTGACATTTTTGACCTGATACCGCGGTATGACGTTTTTGTGACTTTTGTGACGTTTTTGACCTCATACCGCGGTATGACGTTTTTGTGACATTTTTGACCTCATACCGCGGTATCACGTTTTTGAGACATTTTTTACCTTTTTGTGACATTTTTGACATCATCCCGCGGAATGACGTTTTTGTGAAATTTTTGACATCAGATCGCGGTATGACGTTTTTGTGACATTTTTGACCTCATCTGACGTTTTTGTGACATTTTTGACCTCATCCCGCGGAATGACGTTTTTGTGAAATTTTTGACCTCATAACGCGGTATGACGTTTTCGTGACATGTTTGACCTCATTCCGCGGTAAGACGTTTTTATGACTTTTTTGACCTCATCCCGCGGTATGACGTTTTTGTGACATTTTTGACCTCATACCGCGGTATGACGTTTTTGTGTCATTTTTAACATCATCCCGCCGTATGACGTTTTTGTGACATTTTTGACATCATCCCGCGGTATAACGTTTTTGTGAAATTTTTGACCTCATACCGCGGTATGACGTTTTTGTGTCATTTTTAACATCATCCCGCCGTATGACGTTTTTGTGACATTTTTGATCTTATGCCGCGGTATGACTTTTCTGTGAAATTTTTCACATCATTCCGCGGTATGACGCTTTAGTGACGTTTTTGACCTCATCCCGCGATATGACGTTTTTGTGACATTTTTGACCTCATGCCGCGGTATCACGTTTTTGAGACATTTTTGACCTTTTTGTGACATTTCTGACGTCATCCCGCGGTATAACATTTTTGCGACATTTTTGACCTTTTTGTGACCTTTTTGTGACATTTTTGACATCATCCCGCGGTGTGACGTTTTTGAGGCATTTTTGACCTCATCCCGCGGTATGATGTTTTTGTGACATTTTTGACCTCATGCCGCGGTATCACGTTTTTGAGACATTTTTGACCTTTTTGTGAGATTTTTGACATCATCCCGCGGTGTGACGTTTTTGCGACATTTTTGACCTTTTTGTGACCTATTTGTGACATTTTTGACATCATCCCGCGGTGTGACGTTTTTGAGGCATTTTTGACCTCATCCCGCGGTATGACGTTTTTGTAACATTTTTGACCTCATACCGCGGTATGACGTTTTTGCCACAATTTTGACATTTTTGTGACGTTTTTGACCTCATAACGCGGTATGACGTTTTTGTGACATTTTTGACCTCATACCGCACGGTATGACGTTTTTGTGACTTTTGTGACGTTTTTGACCTCATGCCGCAGTATGACGTTTTTGTGACATTTTTGACCTCACACCGTGGTATCACGTTTTTGAGACATTTTTTACCTTTTTGTGACATTTTTGACATCATCCCGCGGTATGACGTTTTTGAGCCATTTTTGACCTCATCCCGCGGTATGACGTTTTTGTGACATTTTTTACCTCATCTGACGTTTTTGAGACATTTCTGACATCATAACGTGGTATGACGTTTTATGACATTTTTGACCTCATCCCGCGGATTGACGTTTTTGTGACATTTTTGATCTTTTTGTGAAATTTTTGACCTTCTACCACGGTATGACGTTGTTGTGACATTTTTGACATCATCCAGCAGTATGACGCTTTTGAGGAATTTTTGACCTCATCCTGCGGTATGACGTTATTGTGACATTTTTGACCTCATACCGCGGTACGACGTTTTTGTGACATTTTTTACCTTTTTGTGACGTTTTTGACATCATCCCGCGGTTTGACGTTTTTGAGGCATTTTTGACCTCATACTGCGGTATAACGTTTTTGTGAAATTTTTGACCTCATCCCGCGGTATGACCTTTTTCTGAGATTTTTGACCTCATACCGTGGTATGACGTTTTTGTGACATTTTTGACCTCATATGACGTTTTTGTGACATTTTTGACCTCATCCCGCGGTATGAGTTTTTTGTGACATTTTTGACCTCATCCCGCGGTATGACGTTTTTGTGACATTTTTGACCTCATACCGCGGTATGAGTTTTTTGCGACATTTTTGACCTCATCCCGCGGTATGACGTTTTTGTGACATCTTTGACCTCATACCGCGGAATGAAATTTTTGTGACATTTTTGACATCATCCAGCAGTATGACGCTTGAGGAATTTTTGACCTCATCCTGCGGTATGACGTTTTTGTGACATTTTTTAATTCATACCAAGGTATGACTTTTTTGTGACATTTTTTACATCGTGCCATGGTATGCCGTTTTTGTGACATTTTGGACCTTTTTTATGACATTTTTTACATTATCCCGCCATATGACATTTTTGTGACATTTTTGACCTCATCCCGCGGTATGACGTTTTTGTGACATTTTAAACATGATTCCGCGTTATGACGTTTTTGTGACATTTTTGACCTCATCCCGCGGTATAACGTTTATGTGAAATTTTTGACCTCATACCGCGGTATGACGTTTTTGTGTCATTTTTAACATCATCCCGCCGTATGACGTTTTTGTGACATTTTTGACATCATCCCGCGGTATGACGTTTTTGTGACATTTTTGACATCATCCCGCGGTATGACGTTTTTGTGAAATTTTTGACCTCATACCGCGGTATGACGTTTTGAGACATTTTTGACCTTTTTATGACATTTTTGACATCATTCCGCGGTGTGACGTTTTTGAGACATTTTTGACCTTTTTGTGACATTTTTGACATCATCCCACGGAATGACGTTTTTGAGGCATTTTTGACATCATACTGCGGAATGAAATTTTTGTGAAATTTTTTACATCATCCCGCCGTATGACGTTTTTGTGACATTTTTTACATCATACTGCGTTATGAAATTTTTGTGACATTTTTTACATCATCACGCCGTATGACGTTTTTGAGACATTTTTGACCTTTTTGTGACATTTTTGACATCATCCCGCGGTGTGACGTTGTTGAGGCATTTTTGACCTCATACCGCGGTATAGCGTTTTTGCGACATTTTTTACCTTTTTGTGACATTTTTTACCTCAGACCGCGGTATGACGTTTTTGTGACATTTTTGACTTATTTGGAACATTTTTGATCTCATTCCGTGGTATGAAATTTTTGTGACATTTTTTACATTATCACGCCGTATGACGTTTTTGTGACATTTATGACATCATACTGCAGTATGAAATTTTTTTGACATTTTTTACATCATCCCGCCGTATGACGTTTTTGAGACATTTTTGACCTTTTTGTGACATTTTTGACATCATCCCGCGGTGTGACGTTTTTGAGGCATTTTTGACCTCATATCGCGGTATAACGTTTTTGCGACATTTTTGACCTTTTTGTGACATTTTTTACCTCAGACCGCGGTATGACGTTTTTGTGACATTTTTGACATGATTCCGCGGTATGACGTTTTTGTGACATTTTTGACAACATACTGCGGTATGAAATTTTTGTGACATTTTTGACATCATCCAGCGGTATGATGTTTTTGAGGAATTTTTGACCTCATCCAGCGGTATATTGTTTTTGTGACATTTTTGACCTCATCCCGCGGTATGAGTTTTTTGTGACATTTTTGAAATGATTCCGCGGTATGACGTTTTGTGACATTTTTGACCTCATACCGCGGTATGACGTTTTTGTGACATCTTTGACCTCATATCGCGGTATCACGTTTTTGAGACATTTTTGACCTTTTGTGACATCATCCCTAGGTTTGACGTTTTTGAGGCATTTTTGACCTCATCCCGCGGTATGACGTTTTTTTGACATTTTTGACCTTATACCGCGGTATTACGTTTTTGTGACATTTTTGACCTCATACCGCGGTATGACATTTTTGTGACTTTTTTGACGTGTTTGACCTCATACCGCGGTATGACGTTTTTGTGACATTTTTGATCTCATACCGCGCTATGACGTTTTTGTGACATTTTTTACCTTTTTGTGACATTTTTGACATCATTCCGCGGTATGACGTTGATGTGACAATTTTTACCTCAAACTGCGGTATGACGTTTTTGTCAAATTTTTGACCTCATACCGCGGTATGACGTTTTTGTGACATTTTTGACCCCATACCGCGGTATTAAAAATATGTGACATTTTTGACCTCATACCGCGGTATTGCGTTTTTTTGACATTTTTGACATCATACTGCGGTATGAAATTTTTCTGACATTTTTGACATCATCCCGCGGTATGACGTTTATGTGACATTTTTCACAACATTTCGCGGCATGACGTTTTTGTGACATTTTTGACCTCATACCGCGGTCTGACCTTTTTTCCGACATTTTTTACCTAATACCGTGGTATGACGTTTTTGTGAATTTTTTGACCTCATACCGCGGTATAACGTTTTTGTGGCATTTTTTGACCTTTTTGTAACATTTTTTACATGATTCCGCGGTATGACGTTTTTGTGACAATTTTGGCCTCATACCGCGGAAAGACGTTTTTCTGACATTTTTGACATTGTCCAGCGGTATGACGTTTTTTTGACATTTTTGAAATCATTCCGCGGCATGAAGTTTTTGTGACATTTTGGACCTCATACAGCGGTATGACGTATTTGCGACATTTTTGACCTCATCCCGCGGTATGACGTTTTTGTGACTTTTGTGACGTTTTTGACCTCATCACACGATATGACGTTTTTGCGACATTTTAGACCTCATCACGCGATATGACGATTTTTTGACATTTTTGAAATCATTCCGCCGTATGAAGTTTTTGTGACATTTTGGACCTCATACAGTGGTATGACGTTTTTGTGACATTTTTGACCTTTTTGTGAAATTTTTGACCTCATACTGCGGTATGACGTATTTGCGACATTTTTGACCTCATTCCGCGGTATGACGTTTTTTTGACTTTTGTGACGTTTTTGACATCATCCCGCGGAATGACGTTTTTGTGACATTTTTGACATCATCCCGCGGTATGACGTTTTTGTGACATTTTTGACATCATCCCGCGGTATGACGTTTTTGTGACATTTTTGACATCATCCCGCGGTACGACGTTTTTGTGAAATTTTTGACCTTTTTGTGACATTTTTGACCACATCCCACGATATGATGTTTTTGTGACATTTTTGATGTCATCCCGCGGAATGACGTTTTTTTTGACATTTTTGACATCATTCCGCGGTATAACGTTTTTGCGACAGTTTTGACCTTTTTGTGCATGTTTTGACATGATTCCGCGGTATGACGTTTTTGCGACATTTTTGACCTTCTTGTGACATTTTTCACCTCATACCGCGGTGTGACTTTTTTGTGAAATTTTTGACATCATTCCGCGATATGACATTTTTGTGACATTTTTGACATCATTCCGCGGGATGACGTTTTTGTGACATTTTTGACATCATTCCGTGGTATGACGTTTTTGTGACATTTTTGACATCATCCCGCCGTATGACGTTTTTGTGACATTTTTGACCTCATCCCGCGATATGACGTTTTTCGACATTTTTGACCTTTTTGTGCAAGTTTTGACCTCATACCGCGGTATGAAATTTTTGTGACATTTTTGACATCATTCCGCAGTGTGACGTTTATGTGACAATTTTGACCTCATACCGCGGTGTGACGTTTTTGTGAAATTTTTGACCTCATACGTGACGTTTTTCGACATTTTTGACCTTTTTGTGACATTTTTGACATCATCCCGCAGTTTGACGTTTTTGTGACATTTTTGAAAACATTCCGCGGCATGACGTTTTTGTGACATTTTTTACCTCACACCGCGGTATGACGTTTTTGTGACATTTTTGACCTTTTTGTGACCTTTTCTTCCTCATACCGTGGAATGAAGTTTTTGTGACATTTTTGACATCATCCCGCCGTATTACGTTTTTGTGACATTTTTGACCTCATCACGCGGTATAACGTTTTTGTGACATTTTTGACCTCATACCGCGGTATGACGTTTGTGTGACATTTTTGACCTCATCCCGTGGTATGACATTTTTGTGACATTTTTGACCTCATACCGCGGAATGACGTTTTTTTGACATTTTTGACATCATCCTGCCGTATGACGTTTTTGTAACATTTCGTGACTCTTGTGACGTTTTTGACCTCATACTGCGGTATGAAGTTTTCGCGACATTTTTGACCTCATGCCGCGGTATGACGTTTTTGTGACATTTTTGACCTTTTTGTGAAATTTTTGACATCATTCCACAGTATGACGTTGATGTGACATTTTTGACCTTTTTGTGACATTTTTGACATCATTCCGCAGTATGACGTTTATGTGATATTTTTGACCTCATTCCACATTCCACAGTATGACGTTGATGTGACATTTTTGACCTTTTTGTGACATTTTTGACATGATTCCGCGGTGTGACGTTTTTGTGACATTTTTGACCTCATACCGCGGTATGCTGTTTTTGTGAAATTTTTGACCTCATACCGCAGTATGACGTTATTGTGACATTTTTGACCTTTTTGTGACATTTTTGACATCATTCCGCAGGATGACGTTTATGTGACATTTTCGACCTCATCCCGCGTCATGACGTTATTGTGACATTTTTAACAACATCCCGCTGTGTGACGTTTTTGAGGCATTTTTGACATCATCCCGCCGTATGACGTTTTTGTGACATTTTTGACATCATCCCGCGGTATGACGTTTTTGTGACATTTTTGACATCATCCCGCGGTATGACGTTTTTGTGACATTTTTGACATCATCCCGCGGTACGACGTTTTTGTGAAATTTTTTACCTCATACCGCGGTATGACGTTTTTGAGACATTTTTGACCTTTTTATGACATTTTTGACATCATTCCGCGGTGTGACGTTTTTGAGACATTTTTGACCTTTTTGTGACATTTTTGACCACATCCCACGATATGATGTTTTTGTGACATTTTTGATGTCATCCCGCGGAATGACGTTTTTTTTGACATTTTTGACATCATTCCGCGGTATAACGTTTTTGCGACAGTTTTGACCTTTTTGTGCATGTTTTGACATGATTCCGCGGTATGACGTTTTTGCGACATTTTTGACCTTTTTGTGACATTTTTCACCTCATACCGCGGTGTGACTTTTTTGTGAAATTTTTGACATCATTCCGCGATATGACATTTTTGTGACATTTTTGACATCATTCCGCGGGATGACGTTTTTGTGACATTTTTGACATCATTCCGTGGTATGACGTTTTTGTGACATTTTTGACATCATCCCGCCGTATGACGTTTTTGTGACATTTTTGACCTCATCCCGCGATATGACGTTTTTCGACATTTTTGACCTTTTTGTGCAAGTTTTGACCTCATACCGCGGTATGAAATTTTTGTGACATTTTTGACATCATTCCGCAGTATGACGTTTATGTGACAATTTTGACCTCATACCGCGGTGTGACGTTTTTGTGAAATTTTTGACCTCATACGTGACGTTTTTCGACATTTTTGACCTTTTTGTGACATTTTTGACATCACCCCGCAGTTTGACGTTTTTGTGACATTTTTGAAAACATTCCGCGGCATGACGTTTTTGTGACATTTTTTACCTCACACCGCGGTATGACGTTTTTGTGACATTTTTGACCTTTTTGTGACCTTTTTTTCCTCATACCGTGGAATGAAGTTTTTGTGACATTTTTGACATCATCCCGCCGTATTACGTTTTTGTGACATTTTTGACCTCATCACGCGGTATAACGTTTTTGTGACATTTTTGACCTCATACCGCGGTATGACGTTTGTGTGACATTTTTGACCTCATCCCGTGGTATGACATTTTTGTGACATTTTTGACCTCATACCGCGGAATGACGATTTTGAGACATTTTTGACCTTTTTGTGACATTTTTGACGACATTCCGCGGTATGACGTTTTTTTGACATTTTTGACATCATCCTGCCGTATGACGTTTTTGTAACATTTCGTGACTCTTGTGACGTTTTTGACCTCATACTGCGGTATGAAGTTTTCGCGACATTTTTGACCTCATGCCGCGGTATGACGTTTTTGTGACATTTTTGACCTTTTTGTGAAATTTTTGACATCATTCCACAGTATGACGTTGATGTGACATTTTTGACCTTTTTGTGACATTTTTGACATCATTCCGCAGTATGACGTTTATGTGATATTTTTGACCTCATTCCACATTCCACAGTATGACGTTGATGTGACATTTTTGACCTTTTTGTGACATTTTTGACATGATTCCGCGGTGTGACGTTTTTGTGACATTTTTGACCTCATACCGCGGTATGCTGTTTTTGTGAAATTTTTGACCTCATACCGCAGTATGACGTTATTGTGACATTTTTGACCTTTTTGTGACATTTTTGACATCATTCCGCAGGATGACGTTTATGTGACATTTTCGACCTCATCCCGCGTCATGACGTTATTGTGACATTTTTAACAACATCCCGCTGTGTGACGTTTTTGAGGCATTTTTGACATCATCCCGCGGTATGACTTTTATGTGACATTTTTGACCTCATTCCGCGGTTTGACCTTTTTGTGACATTTTTGACCTCATACCGCCGTATAACGTTTTTGTGAAAGTTTTGACCTCATCCCGCGGTATGACCTTTTTTTGAAATTTTTGACCTCATGAAGTTTTCGTGACATTTTTGACCTCATACCGCGTTATGAAATTTTTTTGACATTTTTGACCTCATACCGCGGTATGATGTTTTCGTGACATTTTTGACCTTTTTGTGACGTTTTTGACATCATACCGCGGTATGACGATTTTGTGACGTTTTTGACCTCATACCGCGGTATGACGTTTTTGTGACATTTTTGACCTCATACCGCGGTGTGACTTTTATGTGACATTTATGACGTTTTTGTGACTTTTGTGACTTTTTTGACCTCATACCGCAGTATGATGTTTTTTTCACATTTTTGACCTCATACCGAGGTATGATGTTTTTGTGACATTTTTGACCACATCCCACGATATGACGTTTTTGTGACATTTTTGACCTCATCCCGCGGAATGACGTTTTTTTTGACATTTTTGACATCATTCCGCGGTATAACGTTTTTGCGACAGTTTTGACCTTTTTGTGCATGTTTTGACATGATTCCGCGGTATGACGTTTTTGTGACATTTTTGACCTTTTTGTGACGTTTTTGACCTCAGACCGCGGTATGACGTTTTTGTGACATTTTTGACCTCATACCGTGGTATGACGTTTTTGTGTGATTTTTGACCTCATACCGCGGCATGAAATTTTTGCGACATTTTTGACCTCATTCCGCGGTTTGACTTTTATGTGACATTTTTGACCTTTTTGTGACATTTTCGACCATTTTGTGACGTTTTTGACCTCAGACTTCGGTATGACGTTTTTGTGACATTTTTGACCTCATACCATTGTATTACGTTTTTGTGACATTTTTGACCTTTTTGTGACATTTTTGACATCATCCAGCAGTATGACGCTTTTGAGGAATTTTTGACCTCATCCTGCGGTATGACGTTATTGTGACATTTTTGACTTCATACCGCGGTACGACGTTTTTGTGACATTTTTTACCTTTTTGTGACATTTTTGACATCATCCCGCGGTTTGACGTTTTTGAGGCATTTTTGACCTCATACTGCGGTATAACGTTTTTCTGAAATTTTTGACCTCATCCCGCGGTATGACCTTTTTCTGAGATTTTTGACCTCATACCGTGGTATGACGTTTTTGTGACATTTTTGACCTCATATGACGTTTTTGTGACATTTTTGACCTCATCCCGCGGTATGAGTTTTTTGTGACATTTTTGACCTCATCCCGCGGTATGACGTTTTTGTGACATTTTTGACCTCATACCGCGGTATGAGGTTTTTGTGACATTTTTGACCTCATCCCGCGGTATGACGTTTTTGTGACATTTTTGACATCATCCCGCGGTATGACGTTTTTACCGCGGTATGAACATTTTTGACCTCATACCACGGTATGACGTTTTGAGACATTTTTGACCTTTTTATGACATTTTTGACATCATTCCGCGGTGTGACGTTTTTCAGACATTTTTGACCTTTTTGTGACATTTTTGACATCATCCCACGGAATGACGTTTTTGAGGCATTTTTGACATCATACTGCGGAATGAAATTTTTGTGAAATTTTTTACATCATCCCGCCGTATGACGTTTTTGTGACATTTTTTACATCACACTGCGTTATGAAATTTTTGTGACATTTTTGACATCATCCCGCCGTATGACGTTTTTGAGACATTTTTGACCTTCTTGTGACATTTTTGACATCATCCCGCGGTGTGACGTTTTTGAGGCATTTTTGACCTCATACCGCGGTATAACGTTTTTGCGACATTTTTTACCTTTTTGTGACATATTTTACCTCAGACCGCGGTATGACGTTTTTGTGACATTTTTGACATGATTCCGCGGTATGACGTTTTTGTGACATTTTTGACAACATACTGCGGTATGAAATTTTTGTGACATTTTTGACATCATCCAGCGGTATGACGTTTTTGAGGAATTTTTGACCTCATCCAGCGGTATAATGTTTTTGTGACATTTTTGACCTCATCCCGCGGTATGAGTTTTTTGTGACATTTTTGACATCATCCCGCGTTTTTGTGACATTTTTGACGTTTTTGTGACATTTTTGACATGATTCCGCGGAATGACGTTATTGTGACATTTTTGACCTCATACCGCGGTATGAAATTTTTGTGACATTTTTGACATCATCCAGCAGTATGACGCTTTTGAGGAATTTTTGACCTCATCCTGCGGTATGACGTTTTTGTGACATTTTTGACCTCATACCGCGGTATGACGTTTTTGTGACATTTTTTACCTTTTTGTGACATTTTTGACATCATCCCGCGGTTTGACGTTTTTGAGGCATTTTTGACCTCATACTGCGGTATAACGTTTTTGTGAAATTTTTGACCTCATCCCGCGGTATGACCTTTTTCTGAGATTTTTGACCTCATACCGTGGTATGACGTTTTTGTGACATTTTTGACCTCATATGACGTTATTGTGACATTTTTGACCTCATCCCGCGGTATGACGTTCTTGTGACATTTTTGACATGATTCCGCGGTATGACGTTTTTGTGACATTTTTGACCTCATCCTGCGGTATGACGTTTTTGTGACATTTTACACCTCATACCACGGTATGACGTTTTTGTGACATTTTTGAATTCATACCAAGGTATGACTTTTTTGTGACATTTTTTACATCGTGCCATGGTATGCCGTTTTTGTGACATTTTGGACCTTTTTTATGACATTTTTTACATTATCCCGCCATATGACATTTTTGTGACATATTTGACCTCATCCCGCGGTAAGACGTTTTTGTGACATTTTAAACATGATTCCGCGTTATGACGTTTTTGTGAAATTTTTGACCTCATCCCGCGGTATGACGTTTTTGTGACATTTTTGACCTCATACCGCGGTATGACGTTTTTGTGACATTTTTAACATCATCCCGCCGTATGACGTTTTTGTGACATTTTTGACATCATCCCGCGGTATGACGTTTTTGCGACGTTTTTGACCTCATTCCGTGGTATGACGTTTTTGTGACTTTTTTGACGTGTTTGACCTCATACCGCGGTATGATATTTTTGTGACATTTTTGACCTCATACCGCGGTATGACGTTTTTGTCACTTTTTGTGACATTTTTGACCTCATACCGCGGTATGACGTTTTTGTGACATTTTTGATCTTTTTATGACATTTTTGACATGATCCCGCGGTATGACGTTTTTGTGACATTTTTGTGACAATTTTTACATGATTCCGCGGTATGACGTTTTTGTTACATTTTTGACATCATCCCGCGGTATGACGTTTTTTTGTCATTTTGGACCTCTTACAGCGGTATGACGTTTTTGTGACATTTTTGACCTTTTTGTGACATTTTTGACCTCATACCACGGAATGACGTATTTGCGACATTTTTGACCTCATCCCGCGGTATGACGTTTTTGTGACATCTTTGACCTCATATCGCGGTATCACGTTTTTGAGACATTTTTGACCTTTTGTGACATCATCCCGTGGTTTGACGTTTTTGAGGCATTTTTGACCTCATCCCGCGGTATGACGTTTTTTTGACATTTTTGACCTCATACCGCGGTATGACGTTTTTGTGACATTTTTGACCTTATACCGCGGTATGACGTTTTTGTGACATTTTTGCCCTCACACCACGGTATGACGTTTTTGTGACTTTTTGTGACATTTTTGACCTCATGCCGCGGTATGACGTTTTTGTGACATTTTTGACTTCATACCGCGATATGACGTTTTTGAGACATTTTTGATCTTTTTATGACATTTTTATGACGTTTTTGTGACATTTTTGTGACATTTTTGACTTTTTTGTGACATTTTTTACCTCATCCCGCGGAATAACGTTTTTGTGACATATTTGACCTCATACCGCGGTATGACGTTTTCGTGACGTTTTTGATCTCATACCGCAGTATGACGTTTTTGTGACATTTTTGACCTTTTTGTGACATTTTTTACATGATTCCGCGGTATGACGTTTTTGTGACATTTTTGACCTCATACCGCGGTATGACGTTTTTGTGACTTTTGTGTCGTTTTTGACCTCATACCGCGGTATGACATTTTTGTGACATTTTTGACCTCATACCGCGCTATGACGTTTTTGTGACATTTTTTACCTTTTTGTGACATTTTTGACATCATTCCGCGGTATGACGTTGATGTGACAATTTTTACCTCAGACTGCGGTATGACGTTTTTGTCAAATTTTTGACCTCATACCGCGGTATGACGTTTTTGTGACATTTTTGACCCCATACCGCGGTATTAAAATTTTGTGACATTTTTGACCTTTTTGTGACATTTTTGACATCATCCCGCGGTATGACGTTTTTGTGACATTTTTCACAACATTTCGCGGCATGACGTTTTTGTGACATTTTTGACCTCATACCGCGGTATGACTTTTCTGTGAAATTTTTGACATCATTCCGCGGTATGACGTTTTTGTGACATTTTTGACCTAATCCCGCGGTATAACGTTTTTGTGACATTTTTGACCTCATACCGCGGTATGGCGTTTTCGTGACGTTTTTTGACCTTTTTGTAACATTTTTTACATGATTCCGCGGTATGACGTTTTTGTGACAATTTTGGCCTCACACCGCGGTAAGACGTTTTTCTGACATTTTTGACATTGTCCAGCGGTATGACGTTTTTTTGACATTTTTGAAATCATTCCGCGGCATGAAGTTTTTGTGACATTTTGGACCTCATACAGCGGTATGACGTATTTGCGACATTTTTGACCTCATCCCGCGGTATGACGTTTTTGTGACTTTTGTGACGTTTTTGACCTCATCACACGATATGACGTTTTTGCGACATTTTAGACCTCATCACGCGATATGACGTTTTTTTGACATTTTTGAAATCATTCCGCCGTATGAAGTTTTTGTGACATTTTGGACCTCATACAGCGGTATGACGTTTTTGTGACATTTTTGACCTTTTTGTGAAATTTTTGACCTCATACTGCGGTATAACGTATTTGCGACATTTTTGACCTCATTCCGCGGTATGACGTTTTTGTGACTTTTGTGACGTTTTTGACCTCATCACGCGATCTGATGTTTTTGCGACATTTTAGACCTCATCACGCGATATGACGTTTTTGCGACATTTTAGACCTTTTTGTGCAAGTTTTGACCTCATACCGCGGCATGATGTTTTTGTGACATTTTTTACCTTTTTGTGACATTTTTGACATCATTCCGCAGTATGACGTTTTGAGGCATTTTTGACATCATACTGCTGTATGAAGTTTTTGAGACATTTTTGACCCCATACCGCGGTATGCCGTTTTTGTGAAATTTTTGACCTCATACCGCGGTGTGACGTTTTTGATACATTTTTGACCTTCTTGTGACATTTTTGACATCATCCCGCGGTATGACGTTTTGAGGCATTTTTGACATCATACTGCGGTATGACGTTTGTGTGAAATTTTTGACCTCATCCCGTGGTATGACATTTGTGTGACATTTTTGACCTCATACCGCGGAATGACGATTTTGAGACATTTTTGACCTTTTTGTGACATTTTTGACGACATCCCGCGGTATGACGTTTTTTTGACATTTTTGACATCATCCTGCCGTATGACGTTTTTGTAACATTTCGTGACTCTTGTGACGTTTTTGACCTCATACTGCGGTATGAAGTTTTCGCGACATTTTTGACCTCATGCCGCGGTATGACGTTTTTGTGACATTTTTGACCTTTTTGTGACATTTTTGACCTCATACGACGGTATGACGTTTTTGTGACATTTGACCATTTTGTGACATTTTTGACCTCATACCGCGGTCTGACCTTTTTTGCGACATTTTTTACCTAATACCGTGGTATGACGTTTTTGTGAATTTTTTGACCTCATACCGCGGTATAACGTTTTTGTGGCATTTTTTGACCTTTTTGTAACATTTTTTACATGATTCCGCGGTATGACGTTTTTGTGACAATTTTGGCCTCATTCCGCGGTAAGAAGTTTTTCTGACATTTTTGACATTGTCCAGCGGTATGACGTTTTTTTGACATTTTTGAAATCATTCCGCGGCATGAAGTTTTTGTGACATTTTGGACCTCATACAGCGGTATGACGTATTTGCGACATTTTTGACCTCATCCCGCGGTATGACGTTTTTTTGACATTTTGGACCTCATACCGCGGTATGACGTTTTTGTGACATTTTTGACCTTATACCGCGGTATGACGTTTTTGTGACATTTTTGCCCTCACACCACGGTATGACGTTTTTGTGACTTTTTGTGACATTTTTGACCTCATGCCGCGGTATGACGTTTTTGTGACATTTTTGACTTCATACCGCGATATGACGTTTTTGAGACATTTTTGATCTTTTTATGACATTTTTATGACGTTTTTGTGACATTTTTGTGACATTTTTGACTTTTTTGTGACATTTTTTACCTCATCCCGCGGAATAACGTTTTTGTGACATATTTGACCTCATACCGCGGTATGACGTTTTCGTGACGTTTTTGATCTCATACCGCAGTATGACGTTTTTGTGACATTTTTGACCTTTTTGTGACATTTTTTACATGATTCCGCGGTATGACGTTTTTGTGACATTTTTGACCTCATACCGCGGTATGACGTTTTTGTGACTTTTGTGTCGTTTTTGACCTCATACCGCGGTATGACATTTTTGTGACATTTTTGACCTCATACCGCGCTATGACGTTTTTGTGACATTTTTTACCTTTTTGTGACATTTTTGACATCATTCCGCGGTATGACGTTGATGTGACAATTTTTACCTCAGACTGCGGTATGACGTTTTTGTCAAATTTTTGACCTCATACCGCGGTATGACGTTTTTGTGACATTTTTGACCCCATACCGCGGTATTAAAATTTTGTGAAATTTTTTACCTCATACCGCGGTATTGCGTTTTTTTGACATTTTTGACATCATACTGCGGTATGACGTTTTTGTGACATTTTTCACAACATTTCGCGGCATGACGTTTTTGTGACATTTTTGACCTCATACCGCGGTCTGACCTTTTTTGCGACATTTTTTACCTAATACCGTGGTATGACGTTTTTGTGACTTTTTCGACGTGTTTGACCTCATACCGCGGTAAAACGTTTTTGTGGCATTTTTTGACCTTTTTGTAACATTTTTTACATGATTCCGCGGTATGACGTTTTTGTGACAATTTTGGCCTCATTCCGCGGTAAGAAGTTTTTCTGACATTTTTGACATTGTCCAGCGGTATGACGTTTTTTTGACATTTTTGAAATCATTCCGCGGCATGAAGTTTTTGTGACATTTTGGACCTCATACAGCGGTATGACGTATTTGCGACATTTTTGACCTCATCCCGCGGTATGACGTTTTTGTGACTTTTGTGACGTTTTTGACCTCATCACGCGATATGATGTTTTTGCGACATTTTAGACCTCATCACGCGATATGACGTTTTTGCGACATTTTAGACCTTTTTGTGCAAGTTTTGACCTCATACCGCGGCATGATGTTTTTTGACATTTTTTACCTTTTTGTGACATTTTTGACATCATTCCGCAGTATGACGTTTTGAGGCATTTTTGACATCATACTGCTGTATGAAGTTTTTGAGACATTTTTGACCTCATACCGCGGTATGCCGTTTTTGTTAAATTTTTGACCTCATACCGCGGTGTGACGTTTTTGATACATTTTTGACCTTCTTGTGACATTTTTGACATCATCCCGCGGTATGACGTTTTGAGGCATTTTTGACATCATACTGCGGTATGACGTTTGTGTGAAATTTTTGACCTCATCCCGTGGTATGACATTTGTGTGACATTTTTGACCTCATACCGCGGAATGACGATTTTGAGACATTTTTGACCTTTTTGTGACATTTTTGACGACATCCCGCGGTATGACGTTTTTTTGACATTTTTGACATCATCCTGCCGTATGACGTTTTTGTAACATTTCGTGACTCTTGTGACGTTTTTGACCTCATACTGCGGTATGAAGTTTTCGCGACATTTTTGACCTCATGCCGCGGTATGACGTTTTTGTGACATTTTTGACCTTTTTGTGACATTTTTGACCTCATACGACGGTATGACGTTTTTGTGACATTTGACCATTTTGTGACATTTTTGACCTCATACCGCGGTCTGACCTTTTTTGCGACATTTTTTACCTAATACCGTGGTATGACGTTTTTGTGAATTTTTTGACCTCATACCGCGGTATAACGTTTTTGTGGCATTTTTTGACCTTTTTGTAACATTTTTTACATGATTCCGCGGTATGACGTTTTTGTGACAATTTTGGCCTCATTCCGCGGTAAGAAGTTTTTCTGACATTTTTGACATTGTCCAGCGGTATGACGTTTTTTTGACATTTTTGAAATCATTCCGCGGCATGAAGTTTTTGTGACATTTTGGACCTCATACAGCGGTATGACGTATTTGCGACATTTTTGACCTCATCCCGCGGTATGACGTTTTTATGACTTTTGTGACGTTTTTGACCTCATCACACGATTTGACGTTTTTGCGACATTTTAGACCTCATCACGCGATATGACGTTTTTTTGACATTTTTGAAATCATTCCGCCGTATGAAGTTTTTGTGACATTTTGGACCTCATACAGCGGTATGACGTTTTTGTGACATTTTTGACCTTTTTGTGAAATTTTTGACCTCATACTGCGGTATAACGTATTTGCGACATTTTTGACCTCATTCCGCGGTATGACGTTTTTGTGACTTTTGTGACGTTTTTGACCTCATCACGCGATATGATGTTTTTGCGACATTTTAGACCTCATCACGCGATATGACGTTTTTGCGACATTTTAGACCTTTTTGTGCAAGTTTTGACCTCATACCGCGGCATGATGTTTTTTGACATTTTTTACCTTTTTGTGACATTTTTGACATCATTCCGCAGTATGACGTTTTGAGGCATTTTTGACATCATACTGCTGTATGAAGTTTTTGAGACATTTTTGACCTCATACCGCGGTATGCCGTTTTTGTGAAATTTTTGACCTCATACCGCGGTGTGACGTTTTTGATACATTTTTGACCTTTTTGTGACATTTTTGACATCATCCCGCGGTATGACGTTTTGAGGCATTTTTGACATCATACTGCGGTATGAAATTTTTGTGAAATTTTTGACATCATCCCGCGGTATGACGTTTTTGTGACATTTTTGACATCATTCCGCGGTATGACGTTTTTGTGACATTTTGGACCTCATACAGCGGTATGACGTTTTGAGGCATTTTTGACATCATACTGCGGTATGAAATTTTTGCGACATTTTTGACCTCATCCCGCGGTATGACGTTTTTGTGACATTTTTGACATCATCCCGCGGTATGACGTTTTTGTGACATTTTTGACATCATTCCGCGGTATGACGTTTTTGTGACATTTTGGACCTCATACAGCGGTATGACGTTTTTGTGAAATTTTTACCTTTTTGTGACATTTTTGACCTCATACCACGGAATCACGTATTTGCGACATTTTTGACCTCATCCCGCGGTATGACGTTTTTGTGACATTTTTGACATCATCCCGCGGTATGACGTTTTTGTGACATTTTTGACATCATCCCGCGGTATGACGTTTTTGTGACATTTTTGACATCATCCCGCGGTACGACGTTTTTGTGACATTTTTGACATCATTCCGCGGTGTGACGTTTTTGAGACATTTTTGACCTTTTTGTGACATTTTTGACCACATCCCACGATATGACGTTTTTGATACATTTTTGACCTTTTTGTGACATTTTAGACCTCATCCCGCGGTATGACGTTTTGAGGCATTTTTGACATCATACTGCGGTATGAAATTTTTGTGAGATTTTTGACATCATCCCGCGGTATGACGTTTTTGTGACATTTTTGACATCATCCCGCGGTATGACATTTTTGTGACATTTTGGACCTCATACAGCGGTATGACGTTTTTGTGACATTTTTGACCTTTTTGTGACATTTTTGACCTCATACCACGGAATCACGTATTTGCGACATTTTTGACCTCATCCCGCGGTATGACGTTTTTGTGACATTTTTGACATCATCCCGCGGTATGACGTTTTTGTGACATTTTTGACATCATCCCGCGGTACGACGTTTTTGTGAAATTTTTGACCTCATACCGCGGTATGACGTTTTTGAGACATTTTTGACCTTTTTATGACATTTTTGACAAAATTCCGCGGTGTGACGTTTTTGAGACATTTTTGACCTTTTTGTGACATTTTTGACCACATCCCACGATATGATGTTTTTGTGACATTTTTGATGTCATCCCGCGGAATGACGTTTTTTTTGACATTTTTGACATCATTCCGCGGTATAACGTTTTTGCGACAGTTTTGACCTTTTTGTGCATGTTTTGACATGATTCCGCGGTATGACGTTTTTGCGACATTTTTGACCTTTTTGTGACATTTTTGACCTCATACCGCGGTGTGACTTTTTTGTGAAATTTTTGACATCATTCCGCGATATGACATTTTTGTGACATTTTTGACATCATTCCGCGGGATGACGTTTTTGTGACATTTTTGACATCATTCCGTGGGATGACGTTTTTGTGACATTTTTGACATCATCCCGCCGTATGACGTTTTTGTGACATTTTTCACCTCATCCCGCGATATGACGTTTTTCGACATTTTTGACCTTTTTGTGCAAGTTTTGACCTCATACCGCGGTATGAAATTTTTGTGACATTTTTGACATCATTCCGCAGTATGACGTTTTTGAGGCATTTTTGACCTCATCCCGCGGTATGACGTTTTTTTGACATTTTTGACCTCATCCCGCGGTATGACGTTTTTGTGACATTTTCGACATCATCCCGCGGTATGACGTTTTTGTGACATTTTTGACATCATCCCACGGTATGACGTTTTTGTGACATTTTTGACATCATTCCGTGGTATGACGTTTTTGTGAAATTTTTGACATCATTCCGCGATATGACATTTTTGTGACATTTTTGACATCATTCCGCGGGATGACGTTTTTGTGACATTTTTGACATCATTCCGTGGTATGACGTTTTTGTGACATTTTTGACATCATCCCGCCGTATGACGTTTTTGTGACATTTTTGACCTCATCCCGCGATATGACGTTTTTCGACATTTTTGACCTTTTTGTGCAAGTTTTGACCTCATACCGCGGTATGAAATTTTTGTGACATTTTTGACATCATTCCGCAGTATGACGTTTTTGAGGCATTTTTGACCTCATCCCGCGGTATGACGTTTTTGTGAAATTTTTGACCTCATACCGCGGTATGACGTTTTTGAGACATTTTTGACCTTTTTATGACATTTTTGACATCATTCCGCGGTGTGACGTTTTTGAGACATTTTTGACCTTTTTGTGACATTTTTGACCACATCCCACGATATGACGTTTTTGTGACATTTTTGATGTCATCCCGCGGAATGACGTTTTTTTTGACATTTTTGACATCATTCCGCGGTATAACGTTTTTGCGACAGTTTTGACCTTTTTGTGCATGTTTTGACATGATTCCGCGGTATGACGTTTTTGCGACATTTTTGACCTTTTTGTGACATTTTTCACCTCATACCGCGGTGTGACTTTTTTGTGAAATTTTTGACATCATTCCGCGATATGACATTTTTGTGACATTTTTGACATCATTCCGCGGGATGACGTTTTTGTGACATTTTTGACATCATTCCGTGGTATGACGTTTTTGTGACATTTTTGACATCATCCCGCCGTATGACGTTTTTGTGACATTTTTGACCTCATCCCGCGATATGACGTTTTTCGACATTTTTGACCTTTTTGTGCAAGTTTTGACCTCATACCGCGGTATGAAATTTTTGTGACATTTTTGACATCATTCCGCAGTATGACGTTTATGTGACAATTTTGACCTCATACCGCGGTGTGACGTTTTTGTGAAATTTTTGACCTCATACGTGAAGTTTTTCGACATTTTTGACCTTTTTGTGACATTTTTGACATCATCCCGCAGTTTGACGTTTTTGTGACATTTTTGAAAACATTCCGCGGCATGACGTTTTTGTGACATTTTTTACCTCACACCGCGGTATGACGTTTTTGTGACATTTTTGACCTTTTTGTGACATTTTTTACCTCATACCGTGGAATGAAGTTTTTGTGACATTTTTGACATCATCCCGCCGTATGACGTTTTTGCGACATTTTTGACCTAATACCACGGTATAACGTTTTTGTGACATTTTTGACATGATTCCGCGGGATGACGTTTTTGTGACATTTTTTACCTCATACCGCGGTATTACGTTTTTGTGACATTTTTGACGTCATCACGCGGAATAACGTTTTTGTGACATTTTTGACCTCATACCGCGGTATGACGTTTGTGTGACATTTTTGACCTCATCCCGTGGTATGACATTTTTGTGACATTTTTGACCTCATACCGCGGAATGACGATTTTGAGACATTTTTGACCTTTTTGTGACATTTTTGACGACATTCCGCGGTATGACGTTTTTTTGACATTTTTTACATCATCCTGACGTATGACGTTTTTGTAACATTTCGTGACTCTTGTGACGTTTTTGACCTCATACTGCGGTATGAAGTTTTCGCGACATTTTTGACCTCATGCCGCGGTATGACGTTTTTGTGACATTTTTGACCTTTTTGTGAAATTTTTGACATCATTCCACAGTATGACGTTGATGTGACATTTTTGACCTTTTTGTGACATTTTTGACATCATTCCGCAGTATGACGTTTATGTGATATTTTTGACCTCATTCCACATTCCACAGTATGACGTTGATGTGACATTTTTGACCTTTTTGTGACATTTTTGACATGATTCCGCGGTGTGACGTTTTTGTGACATTTTTGACCTCATACCGCGGTATGCTGTTTTTGTGAAATTTTTGACCTCATACCGCGGTATGACGTTATTGTGACATTTTTGACCTTTTTGTGACATTTTTGACATCATTCCGCAGGATGACGTTTATGTGACATTTTTGACCTCATCCCGCGTCATGACGTTATTGTGACATTTTTAACAACATCCCGCTCTGTGACGTTTTTGAGGCATTTTTGACACCATCCCGCGGTATGACTTTTATGTGACATTTTTGACCTCATTCCGCGGTTTGACCTTTTTGTGACATTTTTGACCTCATACCGCCGTATAACGTTTTTGTGAAAGTTTTGACCTCATCCCGCGGTATGACCTTTTTTTGAAATATTTGACCTCATGAAATTTTCGTGACATTTTTGACCTCATACCGCGTTATGAAATTTTTTTGACATTTTTGACCTCATACCGCGGTATGATGTTTTCGTGACATTTTTGACCTTTTTGTGACGTTTTTGACATCATACCGCGGTATGACGATTTTGTGACGTTTTTAACCTCATACCGCGGTATGACGTTTTTGTGACATTTTTGACCTCATACCGCGGTGTGACTTTTATGTGACATTTATGACGTTTTTGTGACTTTTGTGACTTTTTTGACCTCATACCGCAGTATGATGTTTTTTTCACATTTTTGACCTCATACCGAGGTATGATGTTTTTGTGACATTTTTGACCACATCCCACGATATGACGTGTTTGTGACATTTTTGACCTCATCCCGCGGAATGACGTTTTTTTTGACATTTTTGACATCATTCCGCGGTATAACGTTTTTGCGACAGTTTTGACCTTTTTGTGCATGTTTTGACATGATTCCGCGGTATGACGTTTTTGCGACATTTTTGACCTTTTTGTGACATTTTTGACCTCATACCGCGGTATGACTTTTATGTGACATTTTTGACCTTTTTGTGACGTTTTTGACCTCAGACCGCGGTATGACGTTTTTGTGACATTTTTGACCTCATACCGTGGTATGACGTTTTTGTGTGATTTTTGACCTCATACCGCGGCATGAAATTTTTGCGACATTTTTGACCTCATACTGCGGTTTGACTTTTATGTGACATTTTTGACCTTTTTGTGACATTTTCGACCATTTTGTGACGTTTTTGACCTCAGACTTCGGTATGACGTTTTTGTGACATTTTTGACCTCATACCATTGTATTACGTTTTTGTGACATTTTTGACTTTTTTGTGACATTTTTGACATCATCCCGCGGTGTGACGTTTTTGAGGCATTTTTGACCTCATCCCGCGGTATGACCTTTTTGTGACATTTTTGACCTCATACCGCGGTATGACTTTTATGTGACATTTTTGACCTTTTTGTGACGTTTTTGACCTCATTCCGCGGTATAACGTTTTTGAGACATTTTTGACCTTTTTGTGGCATTTTTGACATCATCCGGCGGTATGACGTTTTTGTGACATTTTTGACCTTTTTGTGACATTTTTGACATCATCCCGCCGTATGACGTTTTTGTGACATTTTTGACCTCATCCCGCGGTATGACGTTTTTGTGACATTTTTGACCTCACACCACGGTATCACGTTTTTGAGACATTTTTGACCTTTTGGTGACATTTTTGACTTCATCCCGCGGTATGACGTTTTTGTGACATTTTTGACCTCACCTGACGTGTTCGTGACGTTTTTGACCTCATACCGTGGTATGATGTTTTCATGACATTTTTGACCTCATCCCGCGGTATGACGTTTTTGTGACATTTTTGACCTCATCCTGCGGTATGACGTTTTTGTGACAAATTTGATCTTTTTGTGACATTTTTGACCTTCTACCACGGTATGACGTTTTTGTGACATTTTTGACCTCATCCCGCGTTATGACGTTTTTGTGACATTTTTGACCTCATCCCGCGAAATGACGTCTTTGCGACATTTTTGACGTTTTTGTGCAAATTTTGACATCATTCCGCGCTATGACGTTTTTTTGACATTTTTGACATCATACCGCGGTATGACTTTTTTGTGAAATTTTTGACAACATTCCGCGGTATGACGTTTTTGTGACATTTTTGACCTCATCCCGCGATGTGATGTTTTTGTGACATTTTTGACCTCATCCCGCGGAATGACGATTTTGAGACATTTTTGACGTTTTTGTGACATTTTTGACGACATTCCGCGATATGACGTTTTTGTGACATTTTTGACATCATTCCGCGGTGTGACGTTTTTGTGACATTTTTGACATCATACCGTGGTATGACGTTTTTGTGACATTCTTAACCTTTCTGTGACTTTTTTGACATTATCCCGCCGTGTGACATTTTTGTGACATTTTTGACTTCATACCGCTTTATGACTTTTTTGTGACATTTTTGACCTTCTTCGAACATTTTTGGCCTCATTCCGCGGTATGACGTTTTTGAGACATTTTTGACCTGTTTTTGACATTTTTGACGACATACCGCGGTATAACGTTTTTGTGACATTTTTGACATGATTCCGCGGTATGAAGTTTTTGTGATAGTTTTGACCTCATCCCGCGATGTGACGTTTTTGTGACATTTTTGACCTCACCGCGGAATGACGATTTGAGACATTTTTGACGACATTCCGCGGTATGACGTTTTTGTGACTTTTGTGACGTTTTGACCTCATACCGCGGTATGACGTTTTTGTGACATTTTTGACCTAATTCCCGCGGTATGTTTTTTTTACATTTTTGACCTCATACCGCGGTATCACGTTTTTGAGACATTTTTGACCTTTTTGTGACATTTTTGACATCATCCCGCGGTGTGACGTTTTTGAGGCATTTTTGACCTCATCCCGCGGTATGATCTTTTTGTGACGTTTTTGACCTTCTACCACGGTATGACGTTTTTGTGACATTTTTGACATCATCGCGCGGTATGACATTTTTGTGACATTTTTGACAACATTCCGCGGCATGACGTTTTTGTGACATTTTTGACTTCATACCGCTTTATGAATTTTTTGTGACATTTTTGACCTTTTTCGAACATTTTTGACCTCATTCCGCGGTATGACGTTTTTCACCTGTTTTTGACATTTTTGACATGATCCCGCGGTATGACATTTTTGTGACATTTTTTACCTCATACCGTGGTATGACTTTTTTGTGAAATTTTTGACAACATTCCGCGGTATGACGTTTTTGTGACATTTTTGACCTCATCCCGCGATGTGACGTTTTTGTGACATTTTTGACCTCATCCCGCGGAATGACGATTTTGAGACATTTTTGACGTTTTTGTGTCATTTTTGACGACATTCCGCGATATGACGTTTTTGTGACATTTTTGACATCATTCCGCGGTGTGACGTTTTTGTGACATTTTTGACATCATACCGTGGTATGACGTTTTTGTGACATTCTTGACCTTTTTGTGACTTTTTTGACATCATCCCGCCGTATGACATTTTTGTGACATTTTTGACTTCATACCGCTTTTTGACTTTTTTGTGACATTTTTGACCTTCTTCGAACATTTTTGGCCTCATTCCGCGGTATGACGTTTTTGAGACATTTTTGACCTGTTTTTGACATTTTTGACATGATTCCGCGGTATGACGTTTTTGTGACATTTTTGACCTCATCCCGCGATGTGACGTTTTTGTGACATTTTTGACCTCATTCCGCGGTATGACGTTTTTTAGACATTTTTGACCTGTTTTTGACACTTTTGACATGATTCCGCGGTATGACGTTTTTGTGACATTTTTGACCTCATCCCGCGATGTGACGTTTTTTTGACATTTTTGTCCTCATACCGCGGTATGACGTTTATGTGACTTTTGTGACATTTTGACCTCATACCGCGGTATGACGTTTTTGTGACATTTTTGACCTAATTCCCGCGGTATGTTTTTTTGACATTTTTGACCTCATACCGCGGTATCACGTTTTTGAGACATTTTTGACCTTTTTGTGACATTTTTGACATCATCCCGCGGTGTGACGTTTTTGAGGCATTTTTGACCTCATCCCGCGGTATGAAATTTTTGTGACGTTTTTTACCTCATACCGCGGTATGACTTTTATATGAAATTTTTGACATTTTTGTGACATTTTTTGCTTCAGACCGCTTTCTGATTTTTTTGTGACATTTCTGTCTTCATCCCGCTGTATGACGTTTTTGTGACCTTTTTGACCTTATTCTGAGATTTATGACCTCATACTGCGGTATGAAATGTTTGTGACATTTTCGACATCATCCCGCGGTATGACGTTTTTGTGACATTTTTGACAACATTCCGTGGCATGACGTTTTTGTGACATTTTTGACATCATCCCGCGGTATGATATTTTTGTGACATTTTTGACAACATTCCGCGGTATGACGTTTTTGTGACATTTTTGACCTCAGACTGCGGTATGACCTTTTTTGCGACATTTTTGACCTCATTCCGCGGAATGACGTTTCTTTTGACATTTTTGACCTCATACCTCGGTATGAAATTTTTGTGACACTTTTGACCTCAGACCGCGGTATGACGTTTTTGTCAAATTTTTGACCTGATCCCGCGGTATGACCTTTTTCTGAGATTTTTGACCTCATACCGCGTTATTACGTTTTTGAGACAGTTTTGACCTTTTTGTGCAAGTTTTGACATCATTCCGCGGTATGACGTTTTTGTGACATTTTTGACCTTTTTGTGACATTTTTGACATCATTCCGCAGTATGACGTTTTTGTGAAATGTTTGACCTTTTTGTGACATTTTTGAGATCATACTGTGGTATGAAATTTTTGTGACATTTTTTACATCATCCCGCGGTATGACATTTTTGTGACATTTTTGACAACATTCCGCGGTATGACATTTTTGTGACATTTTTGACCTCAGACTGCGGTATGACCTTTTTTGCGACATTTTTGACCTCATTCCGCGGAATGACGTTTTTTTGACATTTTTGACCTCATACCGCGGTATGAAATTTTTGTGACATTTTTGACCTCAGACCGCGGTATGACGTTTTTGTGAAATTTTTGACCTCATACCGCGGTATGACCTTTTTCTGAGATTTTTGACCTCATACCGCGTTATTTCGTTTGTGAGACAGTTTTGACCTTTTTTGAAAGTTTTTACATCATCCCGCGGTATGACCTTTTTTTGTAGCATTTTTGACCTTTTTGTGACATTTTTGAAATCATTCCGCAGAATGACGTTTATGTGACATTTTTGACCTCATACCGCGGTATAACGTTTTTGTGACATTTTTGACCTTATACCGCGGTGTGACATTTTTGAGACATTTTTGGCCTTTTTGTGATATTTTTGACATCATCCCGCGGTATGACATTTTTGTGACATTTTTGACAACATTCCGCGGTATGACGTTTTTGTGACATTTTTGACCTCAGACTGCGGTATGACCTTTTTTGCGACATTTTTGCCCTCATTCCGCGGAATGACGTTTTTTTGACATTTTTGACCTCATACCGCGGTATGAAATTTTTGTGACATTTTTGACCTCATCCCGCGATATGTTTTTGTGACATTTTTGACCTCATCCCACGGTATGACGTTTTTGTGACATTTTTGACCTCATCCCGCAATCTGACGTTTTTGCGACATTTTTGACCTTTTTGTGCAAGTTTTGACATCATTCCGCGGTATGACGTGTTTGTGACATTTTTGACCTTTTTGTGACTTTTTGACCTCATCCCGCGGAATGACGTTTTTGTGACATTTTTGACCTTTTTGTGACATTTTTGACCTCATACCGCGGTATGACGTTTTTGTGACATTTTTGACTTCACACCGCGGTATGACATTTTTGTGATATTTTTGAACTCATACCATGGCATGACGTTTTTGTGAAATTTTTGACCTTTTTGTGACCTGTTTGACCTCATCCCGCGGTATGATGTTTTTGTGACATTTTTGACCTTTTTGTGACATTTTTGACATGATTCCGCGGTATGACGTTTTTGTGACATTTTAGACCTCATACCGCGGTATGACTTTTTTGTGAAATTTTTGACATTCCGCGGTATGACGTTTTTGTGACATTTTTGACCTTATACCGCGGTATTACGTTTTTGTGATATTTTTGACTTCATCCCGCAGTATATCGTTTTTGTGACATTTTTGACCTCATACCGCGGAGTGACGATTTTGAGACATTTTTGACCTTTTTGTGACATTTTTGACGACATTCCACGGTATGACGTTTTTCATACATTCTTGACCTTTTTGTGACATTTTTGACATCATCCCGTGGTGTGATGTTTTCGAGGAATTTTTAACCGCACTCCGCGGTATGACGTTTTTGTGACATTTTTGACCTCATCCCGCGGTATGACGTTTTTGTGACATTTTTGACATCATTCCGCGGTATGACGTTTTTGAGAAATTTTTTATCTTTTTATGACATTTTTTACATGATCCCGCGGTATGACGTTTTTGTGACATTTTTGACCTTTTTGTGACATTTTTGACCTCATACCGCGGTATAGCGTTTTTGTGAAATTTCTGACCTCATCTCGCGGTATGACCTTTTTCTGACATTTTTCACCTCATACCGCGGTATGAAATTTTTGAGACATTTTTGACCTTCTTATGACATTTTTGACATGATCCCGCGGTATGACGTTTTTGTGACATTTTTGACCTCATACCGCGGTATGACGTTTTTGTGAAATTTTTGACCTCATACCGCGGAATGAAATTTTTGTGACATTTTTGACCTTTTTGTGCAAGTTTTGACATCATTCCGCGGTATGACGTTTTTGTGAAATTTTTGACCTTTTTGTGACATTTTGAGATCATACTGTCGTATGAAATTTTTGTGACATTTTTGACATCCCGCGGTATGACATTTTTGTGACATTTTTGACAACATTCCGCGGTATGACATTTTTGTGACATTTTTGACCTCAAACTGCGGTATGACCTTTTTTGCGACATTTTTGACCTCATTCCGCGGAATGACGTTTTTTTGACATTTTTGACCTCATACCGCGGAATGAAATCTTTGTGACATTTTTGACCTCATACCGCGTTATTTCATTTTTGAGACAGTTTTGACCTTTTTGTGCAAGTTTTGACATCATTCCGCGGTATGACCTTTTTTTGTAGCATTTTTTACCTTGTTGTGACATTTTTGAAATCATTCCGCAGAATGACGTTTATTTGACATTTTTGACCTCATACAGCGGTATAGCCTTTTTGTGACATTTTTGACCCCATACCGCGGTGTGACATTTTTGAGACATTTATGACATTTTTGTGACATTTTTGACAACATTCCGCGGTATGACGTTTTTGTGACATTTTTGACCTCAGACTGCGGTATGACCTTTTTTGCGACATTTTTGACCTCATTCCGCGGAATGACGTATTTTTGACATTTTTGACCTCATACCGCGGTATGAAATCTTTGTGACATTTTTGACCTCAGACCGCGGTATGACGTTTTTGTGAAATTTTTGACCTCATCCCGCGGTATGACCTTTTTCTGAGATTTTTGACTTCATACCGCGTTATTTCGTTTTTGAGACAGGTTTGACCTTTTTGTGCAAGTTTTGACATCATTCCGCGGTATGACCTTTTTTTTAGCATTTTTGACCTTTTTGTGACATTTTTGAAATCATTCCGCAGAATGACGTTTATGTGACATTTTTGACCTCATACCGCGGTATAACGTTTTGTGAAATTTTTGACCTCATACCGCGGTGTGACATTTTTGAGACATTTTTGACCTTTTTGTGACATTTTTGACATCATCCCGCGGTATGACGTTTTTGAGACATTTTTGACATCATAGTGCGGAATGAAATTTTTGTGACATTTTTGACATCATGCCGCGGAATGACGTTTTTGAGACATTTTTGACATCATACTGCGGTATGACGTTTTTGTGACATTTTTGACAACATTCCGCGGCATGACATTTTTGTGACATTTTTGACCTCATACCACGGTATGACGTTTTTGTGACATCTTTGACCCTTTTGTGAATTTTTTTACATCATCCCGCCGTATGACTTTTTTGTGACATTTTTGACCTCATCCCGCGGTATGACGTTTTTGTGACATTTTTGACCTCATTCCGCGGTATGACTTCTATGTGACATTTTTGACCTTTTTTTGACATTTTTGACCTTTTTGTGACATTTTTGACATGATTCCGCGGTATGACGTTTTTGTGACATTTTAGACCTCATACCGCGGTATGACTTTTTTGTGAAATTTTTGACATTCCGCGATATGACGTTTTTGTGACATTTTTGACCTTATACCACGGTATTGCGTTTTTGTGATATTCTTGACTTCATCCCGCAGTATATCGTTTATGTGACATTTTTGACCTCATACCGGGGAGTGACGATTTTGAGACATTTTTGACCTTTTTGTGACATTTTTGACGACATTCTGCGGTATGACGTTTTTGTGACATTCTTGACATCATCCTGCCGTGTGACGTTTTTGTGACATTTTTGACCTTTTTGTGACATTTCTGACATCATCCCGCCGAATGACGTCTTTGAGGCATTATTGACCTTATCCCGCGGTAGGACTTTTTCGTGACATTTTTGACCTCATACCGCGGTATGACGTTTTGCTGACATTTTTGACCTCATACCGCAGAAGGAAATTTTTGTGACATTTTT